>NW_019379465.1:789278-944912 GCF_000648655.2 Copidosoma floridanum | reverse complement strand
TTTTTTTTTTTTTTTTTTTTTTTTTTTTTTTTTTTTTTTTTTTTTTTTTTTTTTTTTGCACTTTGAGTTTATTATTTTCTTTCTCTCAATGAAAATAAATCGGCAGCGCTTAATTTTCGAGAAACAATATGCAATAATTTTTTTAAAATTAAATCTTATCTTTATACACCAGTTCCTGAATTCCCAAATTCCCAAGCGGTTACCGACTCGAAATCCATTGATGTTTGTAAATACCTCCGACGAAAACTCCAGCTTCCCGCGTTCCCTCGATAATTGTATCGTTACAATTGGAGGAGTCGATTAAACGAAAATAATCAACATCGCATTAGAAACTCGACACGCATGTGTAAAAATGTGTACACGACGTAATAATACATGCGGATTTCCATGCACGCGCGACGCACTCCTTGTTTTTCTTCCACCTGCCAGACGCTGACCGCGACAACCGCACGTAACCTTGATCTTGAAACACATCGCGCTATATATGCAACGTCGCGAGTGACTATCGCGTTCCATCGTATACCATTTGTTTGATGCTACTCGCGCGGCGCAACTATACATAATATTACACGTATAAACAGCTGCAGCCGCGGGCGACTTTGCTCCACATACCTCATCCGCGATTCCATAGGGTGAAAATCAGGCATATACGTATTGCAGAACGTTTGCGCTGCAGGAGAAACGAATGCACGCCGTATATATGGGGTTGTACAAGTATTTGCATTCCAAGTGCCCCGAGAGATTGCCGGCGCGAGCAAAACGAAGGTCGTCGCTCGTCAAATGAAGCCATTAACTCCCAGCTTCGGTGTAGGAAGGAGCGCATTACACATATATACGTAAATTGCCCTCGCATCTTCATTAGGATTATCTACCTCCGAGGGTCGCCTTAGCTGCAAATGCACGTCCCTCCAGAGTCATCAGCGCGGACGGCGTTTTCGATCCTTCAATATACACACAGGCATACATGCGCTCCATTTGAATTTCAAAGTGCCCAACTCTATCTTCTTCCTTGGTATACGTGTAGGTATATAATATTATACACTCGTTGGTATATACACGCAAGAGCCAGGAGGCTTTAATTGGAAAAATTCTTGATGGATGAATTAAGCTGTGCGTTATTGTTCACAATGACCCATGTGTAGAGGCATGTGGATTTTTCAAGGAGTACGAAAGGCGCAAAAATTGTTTCCCGCCGATGGGGGCAATGAACTCGCATAGATGTAATTATGTATGTATAAATATACCCTTGGATGAAAAAGTAAAAATCATACGCATCAATCTTCGGGCCCGACTCTGCAGGACAAACGTATACGTGTACACGTCGAGAGAGCAGAAAACGTCGGAGCGGAGAAAGGAGCGAGGGGCCTCCCCGGCACTTGTTTACGCCGAGAGCGCGGCCTGATTTTCGGTCGTGCACCTTGTGTTGTATTTCCTCCGCCAATAATTCGCCGCTCGCTTCCTCCTCTTCGTCCCTTTGCTCCCTGGCACGCGCTCGCGATGTCGCCCATAGTCTTTGATCGACTCGACCCTCCGAGGCATGATGTTGTAGTATTAGAGATCCGTTGTCCTCTTCCGGCCTTTAAATCTCAGCCCATTGTATCCCGTTCATTCGGGGGCCTTGTTCTGGATGATTTTAAGCGTGACCTTATATCGGTCGACTGGCATTCTATTGCTCGTATGTGTCATGTTGACCAGAAAGTTGAATTTTTTACGACTGCTCTTACAAACCTCTTTCACATCCATGCTCCTTTCCGTGCTTTCATTCCTCTCCCTTGCCCATGGATGACGGATGAGATTCGTTCTCTCATTCGAGAGCGTAATAGGGAGTGGAGGTTGTATAAGAGAGCCAGGCGTGATATACATGGGGTAGCTTTTCGCCGTCTGCTGTACAGGGTGCAAGTGCTTTCATAGAGATAGGCTTTTGTCCTGTAGGCGTCCTGCGGACATGTGGAAATGTCTTCGTGATATTGGAGCATCGTCGAGTGCGAGTGCATCACCTGCTATCGCATTCGATGGTGACGCCCTTAATCGACATTTTGTGGGTGCTCCGTTGGTGACTGGTTCCTTTGCTGGCCGATCATGTGACGTGCCATTTGAGGATAGATTTTTTTTCGGCCATATTAATGAGTTGAGTTTGCTCGAGGCTTTTAGTGAATCAAAGACCAATGCCTGTGGAGTAGATGGGATCACGTTGCAGATGTTGAAGCTCGCCATGCCTTTCATTACGCCCATCCTTTTAAACATATTTGATTGTTCCCTTCAGTCGGGTATATCCCCGACTGTTTGGAAGAAAGCACTTGTGACCCCGCTACCTAAGGTGAAGCAACCCTCTGAGTTGAATCATTTTCGGCCCATTAGCGTGACATGCGCGCCATCGAAGCTTCTCGAGGCGGTGGCCGGTTTTAAGTTTATTACTTTATTTTTGTTATACCTTTTTTTTATGATTTATTAATGCGAATTTTGTTAGGCTGATGACATTTTATTAGCTCAGTCATTTTGTTCTTTTTTATAATATATACACTATGCCTCGGCGTTTTAGGACCTTGAGTCCATTGTCGACTAAATAAATTCAACTCAACTCAACTCCTTTTCCTTGCCATTGCTACTATACATTATATGCTCTTCCTCGTTTGGGGGGGGCTGTTATTGTTGCGGCCGCGCTCCTGCTTGGAAATTCTAATGAGCGGGATTCTCTTTTCGCGACGGGGATTTTGGTGGTCGATCGTATACCGAGAAGTTATGGCCCCGAGTATGCGGTGCCTTGGAATTTCTGCGTTTTACAATTCGTGGGGGGGGGGGGAGGTTTGGTTCCGGGGCGAGTGGAAAAAGAAAGAGGAGTCGTCTGACCATATGCTAGACCGCAACTACTTGTTTAGCGCGTGTTTACTGCATCATCATCATCATTATTATTATTATTATTATGTTTGGATTTGTCGGCGAAGAATTAAATAATACATAGAGTCCATAAATTTGGCTGAGGGTGAAATTACGCTTTTTCTTGCAAGAAGACGTGTGTACTTACGGAGAAAGCTCTTTGCGATAAAACTTACTGCCGGGGCGTGTTTCGGGGTGGAGTCTCATCCGCCGGCTAACTAACCACTGCTCGTTGTTTGTTTGTGTGTGTGTGTGTGTGTGGTGCTTTTTTTTCATTCCTTTCATCGCGTGAGAAGAAATTCAGCTTTGTTAGTCGCGCATATGTCGAAATTTTTTTTTGTCTTGTTTTCCTCTCCCCCGCTATATTATATTGTACCGCGAGAGCGGAAAATAACGTGGGATAAGTTTGCCGAGGAATTTTGCGGATATAAACTTATTTTCAGTGATGTATACGTCGAGGGTTTCCAAACAAACGAATGGCTTGGAAAACAAAGCAGGAGAAATAAATTTACTCTAATGAGCATCAGGACTATACATGCGGGAGAACCGAGAGCTATTCGTATGTAATGTGTAGCAGTTCGGCAAAAGGGCTCTAACTTTTTTTTATTACTTTATGCTGGAAACGAAATATTATGTGAAAGGTCCGATGGAATTTGTCAAAAATACCTACTGTCAAGTAGAGAGAAAAAAAAAACGTAAGGATTTGTTAGCATCGAAGCCACGTTAACTATATACCCCATTGGAGTGGTCGTGCAGTTTGGCCGTTTGAAAAGGTGTATTTTCAATTTATAAGCTCACCTCGATTTCAGGATTTCTGAAACCGAGGGTGAAAAAATTGAGTCGTAGGGTATAAATATACGGGAGCCAATAAAAACTCGATTGAAAAATTATAACGGATACTGTAATGTACATACACACGAAGGGATGTGTATACCAAGCACGTCACGTGCCAAGATTGTATGTGTCGCAAGATGTTGTCTTGAGGGGTTTATAAGTAAACTTGGGACTGTGTATATAATATATACCCCTGGATTGTTATAGGTATGGAGGCCGGCAACCGGCTCGTGGAATCTGATATTACCTCACCGCGCGCGGGACCGTGACAGTGACAATGGCCCTCTCTCTTTTCTCCGGCAGTGCTTCGGTAACTCGCGGTACAGCCTCTCCGTGAGCGTATAATACTCTTTCTATTCCACCTTCACTGCCGCGCACGAGCAGATAATACGTATACATCCTCATACAACTCTTTCCTTTCTAAACTCTTTTTTTTTTTTTTTTTTTTTTCATTCGTTTTTCAAGTTTTTGTTTTAGTAAACAACATGAATGCAGTACTAACGTTTACAGAGCTTCGTTCTTCTCGAGGAAACCTTTCGATTATTCAACTCTCTGTTCGTACCTCTATATACTCTCCCGACGCGCTCTTTATTTTCGAAAACACGATCACTCTTCCCCCAATGTCCATCGAGTAGTAGGTGTCGCAAATATACTTTGTACTGGCAATTTTTTAATTCATCTTCCAACAAGTGAATTTGTAATAATAATAAAAAAAACCCTTATTTTTTATTATTTTAATTATTTACCAGAACAAAAAAAGTCGTGATAAAGTAAACGGGGTTTATTATGGTTGTTACTTTTCGTTTAACTGTCCAACAATGGGGTTTTACAGTTCTTATAGTTAAATTACATATAATAGGTATTAAAGCACGATACAGTATAGAGACCAAGAATCGCGAGCTTGTACCTCTATCATCGGACCCATACGTAAGTACATTTCGGTGATTTTTGCCAATCACATTCCTTTTTTTTTTTTTTTTTTGCTTTTACACTTGCTGCACTGCTGCAAACACGTACAACACCTGTGGAGCAACAATCGCACAGCTAATCCTGCGTAGTAACAAGAAACAAACAAACAAACGAGGATCGGAAACAAAGGGCGGAATCTCGGTGCAAGAGATAACCCATCAGCACACTGTGAGAAAGAAGAAGAAGAGGATCAATTAGGGCTCGGGGAATAGCAAACCGTTCTCCATGTAATGCTCATTCAAGGTTGGGTATACACAATAATATTGTATACATACGCGCGAGCAGCAAAAGCAGAGATAAAGCTTCCCCCCCCCCGAGCTAATTACAAGTGGCATTTCCACGTTCGTCGCATCCTCTTCGCAGCGGTGGTGATGCACTCGCGTATAACGCGTTACGGGAACGCACGTAATAAGCGCACACGCGCGCGAGCAAATAAGGGATCTTCCTCTAGCTCATGGTTTACCAAAGTGCGGAGACGGGGCATTCTTCGCTATACCGCGCGCAAAAGAGGGGGGAGCTAATTAAATGGAAATTGTCCATTTCCCTGTTACGTTGGCCATATATATACACTCGAAGCTATTACATATCAGCCGCGCTCTCTTTCGCTATATATATTATTGTATGCAGTGTACACTCGTGAGCCGTAATATACGTATAACATAATATATAAGCGTTCACGCGCTCTCGCGTCGAACTCCTCTCGTGCATGATGTACGTTGCGAAGAATGTAACTATACATATGCTTGCAGGGAAAATATGAATTTCCTAATGGTATATATATATATATACGATCTTTGATCACCACCGTTGGCTCTAATTGCTAATGAGATAACTACCGTGTGTGGGTGTTACACATACACGGATTTTCTACAAAGTGGTATGTATATTATAATAGGAAGAGCGCATATTATATTCTGCATCGATTTGTATATAGCAGCCCCTGCAAAACAGTATACCACGCGATAATGTTAATGCACCGGCTTCTCCCCTTGCCTCTTCCGTGTAATGTGTACTATGTATACTACGAATTTACGTTTCGTTTTATTTGCACCATTGTTCGTTAATGCGTGATTTTTTATTTTTTTATTTTTTTATTTTTTTTTAAGGGAGGGCGTGCGCCATCTTTCAATGCGCATTAGATGCCGTACCCAAGTAAGAAATATACTTATCATAAGTAGATCCTGTACGTAGAGGAAAAACAACGGCAAAAGATGAAAAAGAAAAAACATCCTCTCTCTCAGTGTTGCGTGTTTGTTCTGGCGACCGAGCACCACCGCATACTGTTACTATTAAAAAACCAACATCACGCCCATTATAAAATAAGTATGCCAAGACAATGCCCACCACTTGCGTTGGTCAACCTTCGAGCTTTTCATCCCCAACACACAACAATACACCTACCGTATTTTTCTCCACGACAGAGCCATGCAATCCATTTTTCCTCTCTCTATATTTTATATCTATATCTCTATATAAGGAAGAGCAAACAATCACCTCCATATTGCGGTCCCTCTTTTTTGCCACCGCTCTAGGGGGTAGGTGATGTGTATATATAACACAAAAGGATGACCACGATATCGAGCGATCGCGGTTTTCTCCTCATCTTGCCTATTGCTGATTCTCTGCTACTCTTTCAGCCTCGTCGGCAGAGCGCGTCTATATTGTACTATAAATACATACACGTAATAATACATTACAGCTGTATAGCAAGCGTACATATATTTATACGCGGTGCATGCACCAATGTCACGGCCATCTTATATGAGTATATATATATACTTGCACATACGTTTCAAGCTCGCGAGTGTACACTCCGACGCTCGTGATTCTCGTTATGTGCCCGAGATTTTTCGCACGCAGATGCTGAAAATTCAATTCGCATTGTTACGTGTATGTATATGTATACACACACATACATACGTACCGTGTGCGCCACGGTTCCCCCTGTCTATTTTCTGCCTCGGTCATGGTACATAGGCACTCGTGAGTGTAATATATATATACAAGATGCCTAGGCGCGTTCACGGAGCGCCGCGCGAGAGATAAAGGAGTAGGAGGAGGAGGAGGAGGAGGGAAAAAGAGAGAGGACACACAAGCGAGGAGTCTCGGGCGCAGGACGTTCACCTTTCGGCATCGGCGAGGAGGAGGTTGCTTTGCTCGCTCGCTCTTGCCTTGCTCGCCGCCATTACACAATCGCGAGATTCGCCAAGCTTAGCTTGTTTCTTCTTCTTCGTATACATATATACTTTTGTACGCGCCATCTTGGCCTTTGTACATATGTATACATACCTATATCCCTTTCCTTGCCCCGAGAGCGAGAGCATAATATTATAGTCGCGGAGCTAGCGGACCTCTGCTGTATATACGTGTACGTCCACCTTTTGTGCCACAACTTTCCTCCCCCCCAAGGTTCTAGTTATTAATTTATGTGTCCCACTGCTCGTCGCTGGACCGTCGACGTAGTTGGCTTTGCAGGTTTTCTTCGCGCGAGTGCCTTGGGCTAATTTTTTTTATTTTATTTTCATGCGTCCAAGTTTCCTTCATCTTTATTCATACGACGGGTCGCGATTTTGTTTTTTTCCCTCCCCAAGTAGCTATATAAACGACATTATTTTGCCAATAAGAGTATACATGTATGAATATTCAAGCAGGAAACATAACTCCATCGTCGGGGGGGCACTCTGGGCTGAAATGTCATTTCTAACGATTGTATATTATATATAGGGGGGGCCTGTTTTGCAGGCGGCGGAGCTCGAAAATCTTTACATCTGGGGTTTTCACAAACAACAGCTGGCTGTGGTTACGACACGGAATAACAGTTAGGTATTTAGAAGAAAAAAAAGTTGCTTACGTGCGCGTTGCGTTGACGGCCAGAGGTGCGCGACGAGTTAGAATTCAAAGTGACTTTGCTCATGTTTTTTTGTTTGTTTTTCCTCCTTTGTTCAAGGATATACGAAACATTATTCGCTCGCTTGAACCTTTGATTTTCACATTGAGCTTTTTTACTCGACGTGTCCTTGCCGGGGAAAGTTGACCAGAGCGTTAAAAAGGGGATCAATCAAATCTCTTTGTTTTTTTGTCAGTCCACAGATCGATTACAGGTTTGATGTTTGGGTAATTTTGTAATTCCCGAGTAAACTTTTTTTACCCTTACGTGACGGAGGACCAAGAAATGGTCATACCAAGGGTTGTCAAAGCTCGTCAAATTCAAGTGGGTATAATATGTGGTTGTTGGACATTTTGCCAATAGTTTCATGAAATTGAGTATATATGGTCAATATTTGAGTCAAATGGCGGCTTTACGGCTCTCCTTCCGATCCCCTCGAGCCTTGGTATTGGCATGAAAACACTCCTCGCAAGGGCGTACATAGATAATGTATACATTCCGCAGTTGTAAATCATTACACACACCGACGATATGCCTCCTCGACGTGTCGTCATTACCTATACATACGGTTATGATTCACCTGCTGTACATACGACGATGAGTTTATATTTTTGTTGTTCCTGCACGCACGTGTACTGTTATAGCTACCAATCGCGTATACCATAAAATAAGCCACCTACACATGGTCCAATTAAAAATTCACAAAATAACACAGCGACAATTTTTCAAAGTTAAAAAAAAAAAAATAAAAAAAAAAACCCCATCACTCCCACGAGCATCGGAGTATACCAATAATTTTGGTCAATCGCACGCGAGTATCGGCAACAACAGCTACACACAACGCTCTTTATTTTTCCCCCAAAGCGGGGAGCGAGCAGTTAAGTGCACCCCATCACTCGAGGCTGTAGTTACACTAGGTACACCGCGTGCACTTGCACAAATTGCGAAATTCCTACGCGTAGAAGACCGCTGCTCGCGCGCTTGCCACTCATCCTCTCTCTCTCAGCCCGAAGCCTATGTATACGTATATGCAGCTGCACAGTCGAAACAATCGAGCAACTCTGTATAGCCTACCTGCGCTAGAACCTAATGGTTTATGAAGCTACGGTGTAATTTTGTCGCTCATTACAAGCGCGGCGCTGCAAGACGTGAGATTTCGAGCAAAGAGTGTAAGGGGTTTAATTTCGCGCGCAAGGACTATAATATAAGCTCATCGGGAGCGTGGAAGTAATCGTCTACGTGATGGGTATTTTATATTTTATCTTTGACAGAGAAACGTAATTTAAATCTTGGTTATTAAAACAACCGACATACCTACTCTGTCGTTGACAACTCCATGATTTTTACAAACGTTGATTATACGCTACAATAAATTTTACCATCAACCCTCGAGAGATGAATGTAACAAAAACACAATATTCTCTCGCGCGATGATTCTTCACTTTCTCGGAGCTCATTTTCTTTTACATTAGCAGAGTCTCTCGCGAAGATGGACCGAAATTTATATATGTATACGTAACGTCACGAATCCAGTAATGCCAATGACACACGTAGATGTGCGTCAACTCGTGATCAATGCGAACACGTATATACATACGACGAATCGAAGGAATATTACATTAGCACCCCTTGAGCTCATCTCCCACAGGTATATTATATATTATAGAGGATGCGGTCATTTCTCTCCCCTCCAATCTGCGATTGCAATATATGTGTACATATAGGTATACATTATCACTCGAGGAGTCATACACATAATTATATATGCGCGTACACGCAGAATATTTTATAATACATATATATATATATATATATATATATATATATATATATACAGACGGGAGGCTGGTATATACCGGGTCGGGTTCTCTCTCTCTCTCTCTGCATGGCTCGCGCGGCGTATATTTGTATGTATACATATGCCTACACACCATGTATGTAAGTAGGCCGACGCCGTCTTGTCCCGTTATCATGGGTACCTATATACCTACCTACACCGGCGCGCATACAAACGCCGGTTTAGCTAGTTAGATGCGCGTAAATGTGTACATATATGTATGTATAGGAAGAAAGAGCCACCAATGTGTGTATGCAGGGTATAATATTTTATGCACGTGTAGATATAAATGTACGTGTATATATATATAATGGTATTACGTGAANACGAAACGAATACCGTATAACATAGCACATACTTAATTGAATGTGTGTCGTGTGTGTGTACGCATGTATATATGCGTACTGCTTTTGATGATTGTCCGTCTTTCTTTTGCTCACGCATACGAAAGTGCAACGCAGCAGCTCTAGATATATATATACACACTTACATAATCGAAAACACAGAGAGTGAAAATCTCTTGCGGGACGATATATTCCTCCTCCTTTTCTGCCCCCCTTTATTTGCTTCCTCCTCCTCGCGATGATGCCGAGATCTTCTTCTTCGGGCTGTGGCCTCTACCGAAAGAGAGACACTTGTGCGCTGCCGAGATGGATAATACTTTTTACTCTTTCTTTTTTACACAGCACCTCGAGAACTTTCGATCGTCCTTCCTATGGGCTTCCTTCGACTGCGCTGAATGTCAAGCCCATCGGGTATAATATATGCACGTGCAGTGTGTGCACCTGATTACCTATATATATATATATATATATACCTATAGGTACTCGTGTCCGAGTGCATTCCATTGCGTATGGTGGAACCTAATGTGTAATGGGCCATGCAGCTTGCACGGCCACTTTAATAATGGTGGTTTCTGGCTGTAAGCCACTTTGTAGGTATATGTTATATTATAGGAAAGGCGTAGCCTTATCGTCACCAGGTCGCCGACGACTAGACTGGACTATTCCCCTCTTGGTCAACTATTGCGTATATCGTAGCTGTTTTTCGCGAGCACAAGTATTACATTATCTCCGGACAAGTGCGGGATTTATATACCTATTGGTTTCTTTGACGTTGATGTGCTCTTTATTTTCATGTGTGCGCACATTGCACCAGCCGCGAGATTAATAGGCAGAGACAATCATTTTTTATTGTTTCAAAAGCGTCGGATGTGGCGCGTGTGTCAATAACGCGGTGAGCAGCGCATAACATTTGTATACAATGTATATCATTTTTTCTATGTACCAATGCGGGCTTGATGGCTATTTGACGATCGTAAAATGCAATTGTTGCACCAATGGTGTCCCCGATGGAATTATTTATATTGATTGGAAAAAAAAGAAGAATTTGAGCTTCCCCTTGTTCATGCTGGAAGGGGTAACACGTGACGTAAACATTCTATACCGATCGAAACTCGAGATTTTTTATTTCCAAACTTCTGACATACAATAGAAGTTGAAGTACGAAAATTTCACTTTTTCACTGTTCTGCTAACATATAGCGTCCGATGCACCGATCCCTTTTTGGAAAACCCTCGAGGGTGCTGTGCGCGTGGGCGTGTTTTCATTTTAATTTCATCAATGGAGGAGGAGCAAAATCCAGGCCAAAAGTTCAAGGTGACATAGAGAGCGCGGCCGCGCGCGCACATGTACAAAGTGCGTGCGAATATACTAATACAATGTACATGCGCATTCAATGGTACAAAGTTGTAAAATACATGGTAAACGACACGTGCACGCATACATTTAATATTAAAAAATACAAAGAGAGAGAGAAATCACTGTTACGTTTCCGTGTTGCGTAACGCGAGAGCGATCTATCCCTCTCTAGTCGCTCCGAGTCTCGATGATTCCCTCTGATCGAACGGGGTTCGCTCGGTGATGATCACTTTTTTGCTTCGCTAAAGTATCAATCCCAAACATATATGTCACAAAAAAAAGCCAATCACGATGCAGTTCCAAAGCGGACTTTGGATGGACAAGTCAATGATGACGAGAGGAAGAAAAGGCTCGTGCCGGACTCGTTATTCATCGGCACTGCTGTCGAGCCTCCCAAGGGTATACGATTAAAAAGAGCCGCCGGGTTATCTCTGTGAGTTGCAACTCTGTCGGCGAGCGATTGTGTGTGCTCGGTATGGCATTGAAGAAAAAAACGAAAGAGATCCAGAGTATACGTAGCCGATCGAAAAAAGAAAAAAGAAAACCGGCAACAACAACAATGGAAAGCCCCTTTCCGCGACAGACAGCTTCTATGAATGCACGTATATACTTCATTTCTTCTATATATTCCCGGGAGGGCGCGAGCCACCTTGACCCCGGCGCGGTTGCTTTGTCGCCACAATGCCGTGACAGCTCATTCGAGAGAGTATAATAAATAGCCGTATATACGGACGTCCGCGACCCGATAAACGAGAGCACCCTTATCCAAGCGCCGTTTTTGTTTGTCGGGCATCCCATCAGCGCGGCACATACTTACACGAGTCACGAGAGCAACTTTTCATCCTCAACCCTCCGGGGCTCTCCGGATCGGCAAGGAAGTACAGTCGGGTCCCCGACAACAGTACAATGTTATTATATTCGTGTACACATAACAAGGCATCTTTTTAATTGCCGAGAGGCCGGGGCACTTTTATCCCTCGGTTCGGGCTCTCATTAGCCGAGTCATGCGTATACAACGTACCTCACACACGGGCGCAGAAAGCTCTTTTACAAATGCACCGTCCATGGGTATATAGACACTATATATACATCTATACATTAAATGACTTTCAGCAGAGCCTCCGCAATGTATATCATAGACTGTGGTACTTATATAGGTACACGTAATACGCGAGCGCGAGCGCGCTTTTATTGCTCCCGCGATCATTCGCCGAGCCGAGGCTGTACAGTTAGGATTGCGACGCGTAATGGGCCTACACACACGGTATACGTTATACTTGTGCTCTCGCGAGTGCAACATAACGTTTGTTAATTACTATCTCCAGTTGAGTATATATGTATATGTATTATACATTCGAGATTGTCGTCCCGTGTATACATAATATTATATCGTGTGGAGATAAAACAATGGGATATGATCGGTATGGCTTGGGTAATCGGTCCAAACGATTTCCCCGTCGTGCGTGGGGTATGTAATATTCAATGCTCGTACATAATAGTGAGAGGAGGAAAAATCGCGAGCGCAGAAAGCAAAGCCGACGCCTGGGGGAGCTGGTAACCATACGGAGAATCGCCTTGACCTCGAGGCCCGTGGCCAAGATCGGCTTCCATACGAGAGAAAGAGTCGTGCCTCGATTTCGCGGTGGCGCGCGCGAGTTGCTGAGAAACTGCAAGGAAGCGCAGTGTGTATATATATATATACGCCAAGACTCGCTCTCTCGCGGTGTATAGTATATAATATATAAATGCGAGAGGGAACGGTTGTATATATAAATATATAGGTTCGCGTTGGGGCCTGCGAAGAAGGAGGAGACAAGAGAGACGTTATAAGTAGGCGAACGTAACTGTTTTATTAACCGTGGCGCGGAGAGCTGCAAGGCAGCGGTTCTCCCTCGCTTATATACATGTATTTATATATATATATATATATACACACTTACATAATCGAAAACACAGAGAGTGAAAATCTCTTGCGGGACGATATATTCCTCCTCCTTTTCTGCCCCCCTTTATTTGCTTCCTCCTCCTCGCGATGATGCCGAGATCTTCTTCTTCGGGCTGTGGCCTCTACCGAAAGAGAGACACTTGTGCGCTGCCGAGATGGATAATACTTTTTACTCTTTCTTTTTTACACAGCACCTCGAGAACTTTCGATCGTCCTTCCTATGGGCTTCCTTCGACTGCGCTGAATGTCAAGCCCATCGGGTATAATATATGCACGTGCAGTGTGTGCACCTGATTACCGTATGGAATTGGTTCTTTCAAGGGGTTGGTTCGGAGATTTTTTTTTTTTTTTTTTTTTACCCGTCTTCTTTCCTTTTGTTTCATAACTTTACTCGTGATGATTTGCTCGACTAGCAAAAATCGTAGATCTTAAAAAAAAAAAAAAGTCCATGTTCATACTTATAAATTAGTAAGGCACGTAATTAATTTGATTTGCAAAGGAAGGATTTATAATTCGCACAAAGCTACATACGTATACAGTAGTTAGGATGTTTGAATCCGAGCTGGGGCTTAATTTGTACGCAATGAAAATTATATAAATACGGTGACCGATGACGAGAAAAGCGCTGTACCGTTACACATTGACGGTGGCCTTATATACAACATCAGTCCGCGGCGCATCTCCGTCGCAACGTATATTATACTGACCTCGCACAACATAGTCACCAAGTGGACGCGGGTCTCTTTTATTCCTTATTCCCATAAAGCCTCTGTTTTTTCTTGCATGACAATCAAAACGCAACGGTTGTGTTATCGTTACATGTACGACGGCGCTCAATGTCAAGGTCCAACCATCACGGACGTGCATGCAAGAGTGCGCACACACATATATGCTCGCTGCACTTGAGCAGTAGTTATATACTTGGTCGCTCCTTCTTCCGGCGTTTAACGTATAACATTATCTATGTTCGTCCCCCGAGCTTACAAGCATCCAAAAATCACCTGCTCTAATTAATACTTTTTTCTTTCGCAAACATTTCCTGATGATGCAAATGATTCATGAGCATGTAGAGAAAAAGGGCCCTCTTCCTGTGGATCGTTAAAACTAAAAAGAAAAGGGGACAGGGAAGAGGGAGACAAATAAAGTGCGATGGGTATATAATATGTTGAATTAATCGCCACCGTATGTATATTTACAAAGGCACATTGCACACGTAATTTATACGATTATACATATAGAGGCGGGCGAGAGAATTGCATCAGGACTATCAGGAGTTGAAGAGAGTAGAGGTGATAATGTGTACACCGGTATACGTGTGTATGTATAAGTGGTCGGGTCCCCTTTGGAGCAGCTCTTGCTTTCTGTTATTCATCGATTCGCTTTCTCGTTAGTTATGCGAGTACTCTCGAACGAGCAAGAAAGTAACCATATACATATATACATGTACGCGGGATGTAACGCTAGCGCGAACGGTACATACTGCCGTGAACTGTTACATCCCAGGCTCGTTCTCGCTTGTGCTTGTGTATATATATTCTTTTCCTCGGCGTTGCACCTGCACGTACATTTACCGATGCTCGCGGACGGACCTACTGGCCCATCAGCGATCGTTTGGCTCGCTTAATAATGTCGTCGGGCCGGCAAGTACGACCGACTGCGGGTTTGCATTGCTCGATTAACTTTTTTAACTTTCGGTTTTTTTTTGTTTTTTTTCCTTCCTTTCTTTCATCCAAAGGTTCAAGAGGAACTCTGCTATTCGTGGATATATAGGTTTAGCACAATTAGTTCCATTAATGGGTTTGAAGGGCTGAAAAATCCTGCAAGTCCGCATCGTTAAGAATTTACAAAATCTCTTGCTTCCATTGGATATATGGAATAAAAGTTGGTGTAAATATTTTCTATAAAACTAAGTTCTATTTGTAAAACTAAGAATGATTCAAAGTTGTGCAGCACATAACTCGACGGTAGGGTGAGATCGTCCATCTGCGCTTGCAGATATTTCTATGGTAAAACGTCTCGCAAATAAAAAAATAAAAGTTTAAAACATCATAAGAGAACGAGTAAGTAAAATTGTCCGGGCCATTTGCATCGACACGGGCACACAGGGTCAGTGTGAAAAAAGTCCCCCTCGGTATAATTATTACGTAGTTACACCACCAAACGGCAAAAGTCTCGGCGACCGCTTTTCCCTCCTCTCTCCTCCCCGACCCCATAAATAGCAGCAGCGCCTG
This sequence comes from Copidosoma floridanum, assembly GCF_000648655.2. The sequence goes on along the minus strand of NW_019379465.1, from coordinate 929,635 downwards.
AGCTAATTACCTCTCGGAGCCGTGCCTCGACAGAGCCAAGGTCGTCGCTGTGCCCTGAAATATTATATCGACCGACAGTGAAAAAATTCCTGCCCTCCACCGCCGCCCGTCTCTTGCATAACGCGCCGCGACTCTGCAGCCGTTTGTTCGCCCGATGCACGTCATTTTTTTTTTTTTTTTTCCCCCTCGGACCATGGAGAGGTGCAGCGCAATCTGGCCTCAGAGAGAGAGTATATATAGGTATAAGCGTGTAAAAAAACGCAACAGGTTACCATGTAGACAAACGTATATGTAGGGCATCCTGTGATTACGCTCCGAAGAATCGGATTTCAAGCACCACCAGTCGAAGCAGCATAGTAGTAGGGAAGAGAGTGAGGGAAAAAAAAAATGATAATCGTTTCCACGTGTTACGTCGACACCATGACGTTTCAAATATGTGCCGCAGACTTTGTTATAATATAGGTACGTGTATACAATGTCCTGTGGGATATACAAGTCAAAAGCACAGTCCCGTATACGTTATAATATAGGTCTTCCTTCCGTTTTTACCGCATAACTCCTCTATACGCGTATAGTATATATACCATGTTATTATGCATATATTTGTACCGTGATGCAGAGCCCTCGGGCTCGCATTGTCTCCCTCCTCTCTCCCATTGTCCCGGAGACGAGGAGGAAAAAAAAAAAAGGGATGACGCGCGTTATGGTGCAGTAGCGGGTACTCTAGTTTTCTTGGAAAACTGACGAGAGGAAAAATATATATAGGAGCCCCCCTTTCGCTCAGAGACACACGTATATACATACACAAACGGAGAAAGGGAGCCACGGGCTGTGAAAATCGCCGTCAAAGAGCGCAAGGGAGCTTACAGATGTATATACATATACTGTAGCACCCGCATATACGTATATACTTAATACCGTAAAGGAAAACGGGAAGAGAGAAAGAGAGAGAGAGTGCGCGTGTTATATTGTTATGGGTATTATCGTTTCCGAGCTTATATCCACTGATGGCTGTACGCGCTCCTCGATCCTCGGCAGAAAAGTACCTTGGCGACCGCCCCGTGGGTGCTTTTCCGAGATGCATTTAACCCCCCCCCCCTCCAACACTATACTTATATACCTACTTACGCTACTGTCGCTACTGTGGCACGTTTAGCGTGTATCGGACGACCCGCGTGAGTCGCTAACAGATACATCGCGACTGCCTATATATGTGTACACGCAGCGCATAGGAATGCAGTCTGTGTACGTATATTTACATAGATACAGGGTCGTAGCAGCCTCTCGGCTCTGATGCACATATACACTTAAATTGTGTATATACACGCAAGAAACGGATGCAAATGCACCGCGAACAGCGTCCATCCAGCTGATGCTCTTCGAGGAGGAATTTGCGGGACGCGCAGCTTTTTGGATCCTAAACCCGGGGGGGTTTGTTTACGACGCCCATTTGTTTTTGACGATGGCTCGCAGAGCGGAACTTGTATATACATACCGGCGCATCTATATTTTCCTTTGCCGCGTAAACCAAAGAAGCATGACGAATAAAACATATTGTTTTACAGCCAAGTGAAGAGAGGGAGGGGGGGGGTTTTCCTCATTGTTTATAGTTTTTGTGTGTGTCGAGAGGAATCATGGCAACAGGCAGCATAACTGTGGATCCGCATGCGCTGTTTGACCGGTCGCAAGTATATACGTGTCCCCCCGGGGGTAAACAGAAAAATCACGGGGCGCCCAAACGAATGGTAGGAAGGGAAGAAAAAGAAAAATCGGAGATTCTCACGGATAATCCGATACATCTGGCCCCAACTGCATGCAAACACGCGCGGGGACCCAGGGATGTGTGTATGCGAAACTACCACGAGTGTATATATAATATATATGTGTCTCCCTCCGGCCGCGCTTGATTTTTCGAGGCTGATGCACATGTTGGACACGAAACGTGTATATATATACTAGCGCATGCGAGAGCTCGGGGATGTGTGTACACCGTAGGCGAAGCTGCAGAGGAATGGCATTTCGTATTCCTCGCGGTCTTGTTTTCCCTCCGAGATCTAGCGTGCACCCTATGGCTGCAGAGATATTTCGCCGTCACGATCCGGAGTGGCACCGACCCGGCGACTGTTGCACTCTGGAATCAAATTGCTTTTTTTTTCTTTCTCTCCGGACTCGCGTGTGCGTTTGTTGCCGGGGAGATGACGACGCATCGCGGGACGGGGAATCTAGACGTCACGCGAGCCTGTACACGGACGATGATGCATTAGGGGATTTTCGATCGAGCCAATCGAGATTGCGGCCCGTCGGAGCTGCCTCGGCGATGAGTCGATGCAAATGCCATGGCTCGTACAGATCGACAGATACAAAGTGTACACGGGAACGAGAGACGCACGCTAATGGGGCTTTCTGGTAGTATCATATTATTGTCCCTGTATCTTAATCGCGGACGGTGGGTATATGTACATTGGGGCGACTCGGTTGGTATGCCTCGCGTTTAGAAATTGGTGAGTTATATTTTCGTGAAAAATTCATCAGGAAGGCAAAAGTTATTTTTATGGAACCCCCGTGTAAGTACCGACATTCTTGTGTACTCGTTAACGGTACAAAGGGTAATAATAAAATTGTGCTTTCCCCATTATGACTGTATATGATACAAGAAATCGCTGCATTACGTGCCGGTGCGTAACTCACGATTTCCCGAGTAAAGAAAAAAANTCGTGATTGGTTGAAAAACGCGACCTCTGGCTCTTTTGTTCTCGAATTACGAGGTGTACATATTACGCGTGTTTTCAAGTTCACGGTTATCGCGGTCGGGGAGAAAAATTTTCCATGTTTATAATTACCAGTGATGCTATGTACGCAACTCGATCCCCCCCGCAGTGGTTCGTGGGTCGATGGAAATTAACGATTATGATGCAACTGGTGTATATAATACGCATGTAATATATCTAGTTGTTTTTTTTTTTTTTTTTTTTTTTTTTTTAAAAAAAAAAAAAAAAAAAAAAAAAAAACAACTAGATATATTACATGCGTATTATATACACCAGTTGCATCATAATCGTTAATTTCCATCGACCCACGAACCACTGCGGGGGGGATCGAGTTGCGTACATAGCATCACTGGTAATTATAAACATGGAAAATTTTTCTCCCCGACCGCGATAACCGTGAACTTGAAAACACGCGTAATATGTACACCTCGTAATTCGAGAACAAAAGAGCCAGAGGTCGCGTTTTTCAACCAATCACGACCGATTTTCTTTCTATCGAGGAATCATCGCAGCACCTGTGTCAGTAATCAACCTCGGTTATTATTGTTATTTTTTCCATTCCATTTTCCACACTCCCTAAAAATGCCTGAAATCGCTTCCTCTTCCGTTTAATTGCGCGCGCGCTCATATCGCGATTGATCGTTCGCTGCCGATCGGAGGTAACACGCGGCGTGTCGGACAATCGAGAGACAATGGGGTGATACTCGGGGGGAGGGGGTTTCTGCACCAACTTATACGCAAAAAAATGCAATCGGAAGAATGCAAGTGATGAAAAATGTATGCATCAGCATTCGACACGCTGAGGATGGGGATCGATACACAGAAGGAGGCATTAGAGGGAGAATGTATTATACGTATACATGATTGGTATGGTGTATATTATACCGATCGGCGTGTTTATGTATTATTTATACCTGCTCTGGTATCAATGTATACCTGTGTACGTGGCACTTACATTAGAGACGGAGTCTCGCGGATATCGCATTGACCATGAAAAGCACGAGCGCGCGCGCCAAGAGAGCATCGGAGGCGAAAGGAATGGTCGAGAAGCACAGCAACAGAATAAGAAGATAGGTATACACAGAGAGGAAAAGAAGAAGAAGAGGAGGCAGGTAGGTATATGGAGGGGTTGCGGAGGGAGGGGGGGGGGAAGCAAAGGCATAATCATGCCCGGGCAACGCTCCCACGAGGCTGGGGCCAACTAACGGTCCGGCCCTCCACTCCGAAGCTGCGCCACCACCACCACTTAGGTGTACGCTATACCATATAGCAGATACCACCGCAAGCACCATCGCAGGCACTGGGCCGTGACAGCAGTACCTACCTACCAACCTACCTACCTACCAACACCTTATATGTATACACGTAATAATATATATACGCTACTATCAGCATTCAATGCTGCTGCGGGGCTGCCTTGCTTTGCCCCCCCCTCCCCCCTTCCCTCATCCTTCTCGAGGGAGAGCTTTGTCCTCTTCTTTTTCCTCATCGTCATTGGCGTCGTTTTATTTCCGTCGTTCCAGCCCCGCTTGTAGGTATATACCTTGCGGGGAAAGGCATCGGTACACCATCGTAGGCTCTTCTTCTTCTTACCTGTCCAGCCGGTCGTTTCCATCGCTTTGGAAATTAAAGAGACGCGACACACACGCGAGAGTACCCTCTTTTTTTTTTTTTTTCTCTTCCTTGCCGTTCGACACGCGATGGATCGCGAAATTGAGAAAATACACGCGATATGTACCTCGTGGCTGTACGTGTATATACTTATTTAAGGGCTCTAAGGAGCATAATTGCAAGTACACACGGGCACCGCATGGCGGTACTAAAAAACGGCACAAACTACACCCTCTAAGGGGGGACAAATGAGAGGCCTTTTTTTGCAACTCCTGTGTTTAGGCCATCTCATTTCGCAACACTCTTGCAGCTGTCGGTTTTGGCGTTTGAGCAAATATAGGGCGTCGAGCAGCGACTTTCTTTTTATTATCATTTTTTTTAAATTAAATCCTTCGAAATGTAAAAAATGTGAGCAGGTAGGTAGGTACGTGATCGAAGCGTACTCGGAAATCGCTTTTAGAAACAACGTATTAAAAACAACTCGTAGGAGTGCCGCTCGAATTACTCGGTCAAATAAATATGCCGAATGAAGGTAAATATACATACGTGTTTCTATAAGGCATACATATTATATGTTGTACCTGAATTTTCGTTAATCCCGACAAGTATATTGTTTCAAGTATCACGTCGTAACAACGTAATCGACCTCGCCCTGGGTATGCCTTTTTAATTATATATGAGCGATGGTTTTTATCTCAAGTGTGTTATCCTTTTGGTCTCCTTTAATGGGTGTACCTGTACCCATCATCGGGTCTCTATATATGTTACAATGGAGGCACAGAAACAGCAGGAGACAGTTTACGCATTTGTGGGTTTGGCGCGATCGAAACGCATTTCTTTTCTTTTTTCTACCAAAAGACACCGAGATCGACTTTGAAATCTCGGGTTTGTGTATCTTTTTGTTCTTTTGGGAACAGAAGGGGAGGCTAACCGACTCTCGGAAATGCATTCATCACCACAAAAGAGGAGCCCGACACGCGAGGAGAGAGCCTTTTTTTTTTAGAAAGAAATGGTAATTTTGACAAGTGCCCCTGTGTCTTGCTGAATAGCGTATAAGTATGCCTACGACTCCTACCGTGCATGCACAATGCGGTTTTTAGGGTTAGAGAGTGTTACCTTCTCTTCTTTATCTATTTTTTTTCTTTTTCCTTTTTTTAGTCCTTTTTTCCCCATTTTGCATCTTTTTCTTCTTTGTTAAATGAAGGAACGGACAAACCACTACTTACGTGTTGCGTTTTGTGTGCACATAATTTTGGGTACAATTATTACGGTACCGGGCATTAGGATGTACTGCACGCGGTTTGGGAAGAATGCTTTCTTTTGTGTATGAAATTTTTTTTCCGCAATTCACAAAGTTATTAGAATAGAGCCCAATTTATACTCGTTAGTGAATTCCATTTTCATCACTTTATTCCGAGCATGTAAAAAAAAAAGCTATTTTTTCTTTCTTTTGACAGATAACAGCGTTTAATACTGAAAAACTACCTCATCGAGACGATCCTCGCAGCAAAAGTCCTAAAAAATTTTGCATTGAGAAAGAAGAGCCCGCAATAATTTACGGTTGCAACGGGCCACTGTAATCCACTACAACAAAGAAACACAACGCATATAAGTATGCTTGGACAGAAATACTCGTATGTGCCTAAATAAAAAAATAAAACATTTACGTTGCAGTAAGACGAAGTTTTGGCGACTATATTTCCTCTTAAAAAGAAAAGCCAGATATATGCGATCGAGACGTTTTTTATTGGAAAACTAAAACTGCACACACCAAAAGAAAGAGGAACAGCCAATTGCCTCTCCTGCACTTGTCACAGTCCGGGCTTACGTGACTGAAATAATCGAGAGTGCGTCAAGCATGGATAATGTAACGCCAAGATTGTACAGTTGCGTGAGTTCAAAATAATGTATATGTATATTTTCTTGCCTCTTGAAAAATATTTCTGTTTAAAAATCTCAACTCTGTCTTATCGTGCAGCTTATCGAGACCCCATAAATTTTCAAGCCATGTTTTTTTTCTTTATTCATTTTTCTAGAAACAAAAGAATAAAAACTTGTCTCGGGCCTACGATACGTGTTACCTTTCCTTGAATCCGTATACAAGCTGCACAGTTTTGGAGTTCTATCGCCAAAAAGTGTTATGGTATACACGTTACGTAGTATAGGCAGTAGTGTAGAGATGTGCTTATGATATATGTGTTTTTTTCTTCCACACAAACTAGCCAGAGGTTGCTCGTAAATTACAAAACAGTCTAACGCCCTGTCGAACGACCTTGTGCTAATACAGCAGGTCAGGTTGTTTCTTTTCATCACGAGAATAATGGGAGAAGCAAAGGAGAGGGAAGGCCCTTATGCTTTCTTGGAACAGAAATGGAGCAGCACCGTTTTCTCTCGGTATCTTCACCCTTGTTTCTCCTACTCGTATGGTATTGTAATGTACATGCGCGTACAAAAACGCAAAAACTATATTATCTGTGTACTTATTGTCAAGAAATTATTTCGCGATTAGAAAAATTATAAAATCTTAATGTTAGATGGCTTTGAAATTGAGAAAAAAAGGAGGATGAGTAAATTCAATAATAAATAATATGCAATCAACTTTTTTTTATGTCATGCATTGAAACGTATTATTTTTTTCTGCCCTTAAACGAGTACTCTTATCGTGTATCGCCTATCAATTATTCAAATGGGAAAGAATGCTTATTAAAGTAATTTATTCTTCCACAAATAGGTGCGCGAGTTATCAAGATCAAATGATGGTATATTCAATACTAGATTTCAAATATCAACCAGTTCAACATTTATCCTTCATTTGAGTGAAAACTATTCCAACTATAATATTCATGTTCAAAAAAACAGGATACATTTTCAATACAGTATCCAATATGCGAGAAGTTCAAATATTCAAGTGTATATTTATCATATTCAAAATTCTTGGTCTCGCTCCAATCGGTTTAAAATTTGCGTTCTCAAGGAAATACAAGAAACAACTAGCAACGTTCCATTTTTCTAACAATGGAAAGATGTATAACATATGTTTGACACTCATAGTCGCGTCGCTGAATACTATATGGATCATCGTACGTAGTGAACGCAATAACCTCACGTTTTCAGACGCCGTTGATATAACTGCAATATGTTTGGGTGTCACTACCGTTTCATTTATTTTGATAAATTTCTCTTTTTATCAAAAAAATTCTATTGAAATAATAGAGAAAATAATGAAAATACTTTATTCGTCTATGAGATTTACCAATGAAATCGAAGTTGATAATTCGAATCATGCAGCGATTGTAAAGAAAATTGGTTTGATTAGCGGTGTAATTTGGTCATTATTGTTAGTAACTATTGTTCAAATGCCTTACTTGTGGATTATTTATTTTATTTCCACAAGTATTGATGATTTAATAATCAATAGCATGCTGTGTCAGTATGGCATTGTCCTAAGAATACTACTGTATTCATTAACAAATATCAATACAAATTTTTTATCTATGTCAAAAAAGGGACAAAATTCCAATGAAATGTATCTGATTTACAATGAAAATAACTCTAACGCTGATCTCGAAATTGCTCAATTTGTACAGTTACGTGACATTTTTTCGTCATTATGCGACGTATCGGAACAATTATCAAATTATTATTCCATGACGGTATTTTTATCAACATCTTATATTTTCGTAAGATTAATACTATATTTTTATGAAATAATAAGTTCTGTAATCATACCAAGTGACCCTTTCAATATTTTTATGCATGTACACTGTGTTACTCAAATTTTGAATTACAGCGTCTCGTTATTGTTTCTCACAAAATCAGTTTCTGCTCTTGTTTTTGAGGTAATATATCATATTTGCTTAAGCAAAACTGTGCGCTTCAAAAATTTAATAATACTTAGGTATTTTTCTTTTTTAGTATGGAAGAACAAAAAAAATCATAGCAAAACTTATTGAAAATGTAAAAAATCCTAAGATTCTTGTTAAGGTATTTTCTGGCTTATTGATTTAATTCAACATCAATATATTCGTATTTATTTGTACTTTTTTATTTCAATACACAGTTGAAACATTTTTTTATAAGCTTGTCAAGCCGAAATTTGGTATTCTCTGCAGCTGAAATGTTTACACTAAATGAATCGTTGTTTATGTCGTAAGTGATGAAATTACGTTGTATGGTATAAAAATGTAAAAAATGTAACGTTCTTGTGTAATATCGTTTTGTTTTTTTAGGATCTTAGGATCAATAGCTACTTACATAATGATAATTTTGCAGTTTCAAGGTAGACAGAAAAATCAATCAACGAATTAAAATATCAACATTCCTAAACTGCAAATGTCTTGAAATGAATTTGTAATAAAATTTGTGAATAAAATCCGTTAAGTGTTACTGTTTTCGAAAGTCATCATTCATTTGCATCTTCAACTAGCTAACTACTTTGTTCTTCTAAATATTAAATTTTACTTGAAAAATCGGAAAAAGTAGTCATGAAGCAAGGCAATGTTCAGGGCACACAGGCACAATTTTTATTTTAAAAAATTTTAACGAAGAATGTGAAGTGTATTAAAAAATGTTTTTTTTTTTTATTCGCAAAACTTTAAACCTTTTAGAAAGAACAAAAGTGCTTGATAATAATTGTTATTAAGCACTAGAGACAAGTTATCGATTGCACTACATTCTTTGTGAGTAACTCACTTGATTTTCAAGTGAATTTCTTTTCAACATTTTTAGTTTCTCTTCATTTTTAGTACTATCAATAAATCGTCATTTTTTAATTAATTTAATGAAATATTAGTGTAATTATCACATAGATTAGTACAAAATAAAATGTTCAGATAACGATTAAAAAATGTATTGTAAACAATAAGATAATAATGTATCAGTTGGGTGTAAGTTATTTATCATAAGTCTGTTTTTATAATTTTCACATGTAACTTGATAAAAACGAATATGTATTGGTGTATTTTGCTTGCCTTACTTTTTTTTTATTGTAGCGTGCTTTTTCCTGTAAGTTTTCTTGTTTATTTTAAAACAGCTTTCGTGTTATTTTTCCTTTGTTTTCCGAATGTGTTTACGCTATCACTCTTACATCGAGACTATCCAATTTTATATGATGTATTAACTGCAACAGAATATTACTTAATACGTTACTTAGTGAAATAGTTTTTAATCTATAAATTGGTTTTATTTATCCATTGTCTAGATAAATTGATTAAGCAATCTTCTAAAAGCTTTAATACATTAAATTCATTACTTTGCTATTGAAATTGTACTATCTGATAAGTAGTGGCTCATATTTCAAGGTTCAATGATTACAGCGTTGTATGTGGCACAAAGTTGTGAAAAAAATTGTTATTTCTAAGTGTTTTTAAAACTGTATAAATTGTCATTTTAAACAAAGATGGATTTTGTTAGTTTTAAAAAGAAAAATTTATTAATAATTTTTTGTAATTATTACTTCTTTAAAATTATTGGCCTCGTAACAATTAACTTTAAATACCAACACAATAACAAAAAGAAAAAACGAGTGTTATTTTTAGGCTCCAATTTCAATAAATTTTATAGTGTTTTTTTAATTTCTATAATAATTATATTGACTTACCAAGCTAAGGTAATTCTTTACGATGACACACCTTTCAGTAACTTTTGCTATGACAATATAATTAACGTTGCTGGAGTTACATTTTGTGGCATAATAAAAATGTTTATTTTATTGTATTTTGGAGCACGTCAAAAGCGTTGCATTAGTATAGCTGTTAAAATAGAAGATGTAATGAAAATGTTATCAAATCTCAATGACGATGACTTTAATATAATACCTATGATATCTCGCACAATAATAGAAGTTTTCAGTGTTTTTAGTATCACATGGCTGTCAATGATAACTGCTGCATTCAATATACCAACGAGTATGACAATTTATTTTATTAATATGGGATTGAGTAATTTAGTAATTTTTTCTTTGTTCATTCAATACAATATTATATTAAAAATATTATTGAACCTGTGGAAGCAACTAAACATGAACATTACATTTTTATCTAAAAATATGAGTAACTCTTATCAATTATATACAATTGGAGACAACAGAGATATTGACACAGAAATTATATCACGTCAGTTCATTTCTTTACGTAAAATATTTTCAGTGTTATTTGAAACATCAAGAAGTGTAGGCAGTTACTATTCTATACCTACTATTTTAAGTACAGCTTACATGTTTGTGGTATTGATACTCTACTGCTATTATTTAATAAAATCTGTAGTTATGGATAAACAACCCATCTCTATATTTATCATAGTTTATTGTATTTCTGACATGTGCAATTACACTTTTCAATTACTAATGTTAACGAGATCTGTTACAGCTGTTGTTTTTGAGGTATGTAAAATACCATTTTACTTCAACAAACTAATCAATGATTTTATTTATTCTATTAATACTTTCAGAGCAAAGAAACTGGAAGATTGATTAGCAAATGTATAGAAAGGTCAGAGAACACACCATTATCATCAAAGGTATTGGTTTTTTCTCGTAAATAATGTTATTTAAATTATAAATGCACATACAGTTCTTTTTATTTTTAGTTAAGACAATTTTCACTTTCTTTACTACACCAAAACCTACATTTCTCCGCTGCTGGATTTTTTCTTTTGGACGAATCTTTACTGGTGTCGGTGAGTTTATCGTATTTTTCATTAACTAGCTCAAACAAGAAAAATGACGTGTTAAAATTTTTTTTTAGATTTTTGGATCACTCACAACATACCTCATGATATTATTACAATTTCAAGAAAATAATCGATAGTTTTAAAAAGAAATTATGATTTTTTTGTAGGTTACTAGCAGATTTTCTCAACTTTGTATTACATTTTTACATCACAGTAGAAAAATTTATGAAATATAAATACGTGCTAACGCGTGTGTATGACTATTATTTTGAATTATTGCTTTTATGCGCCTTGATTGATCATAAAAAACTGTCGTTATTCCAATCGGAGACATGAATACAAAATTTTTTTGTAAATATCTGATCAACGAAAGAATGAAAACATTATCAATCTGTTATATTTTATTAATTTCAACAGTACAATTACATATATTATAAATAATTTATACGCCTATTATTTAATTTTATCTTTCCTCATCCACCATTTCATAATCATCGAAAAAAAAAACCAAATAATATAATTTTTTTGATTGCCAGTAATAAGAGTAAAAAGTCCACGTGTGCAATTATAAAAAAAAGTCATGTTCAATATTTATGGCAACGTGAAGTGATTACACTGACTTTACCAAGGATTGTTCATTATCTTGGACTGTACGCAAGTTACTACGTTTTCTAATTGTTGTTACTCGTGGTTTGTAATTACGAAATTGAAAATTTACATTTTTTGAATTTGGCACTAAGTACATTATTCTAGGGGTACATAGTATTCCTATTTCAATCAACTTATTCGATAACTCGTAATTTTCTATACCAGCCCGTTGATCGGTCACTTTTTTGTAATCTGAATCTTGTAAAATTATACTGACTATCGATTGATGATTGTGGTAAGGTGACAGACCAGTAGCCAATTCAAACAATATAATTCCATACGCGTACACATCGCTTTTCAGAGAGAAGTTGTTCTTTAAAATGTGTGGATTTGGTAGGTAAGGTTGAACTCCTTGGACTCGGCTAATCTGAAATTGCAAATATTTTTCAACATATCTTTCGTTTTCAATATTTTTGAGCAACATATGTGCAAAAAAAAGTGTATTTAATTACTTTTTCAACGTAGCATTTAGAACCTTCAAATTCTGCTAACCCAAAGTCAGCGATTCTAGGCTTGACATGTTCATCTAGTAAAATGTGGGCACTTGAGATTGCCCCATGGATCACTCCTTTTGAACCAAAACAATGTAAATATAATAATCCGTTTAGTATTCCACGAGCGATTTCGTGTCGCTGAAGCCAACTTAATGACAATTTGTAATTCCTCAACCTATCGTACAGAGAACCATTTTCCATGTAGGGATAAGCGAGGCAGGGTGTCTGACCATCGAAACTAAATGCACTTAAACCGATAATATTTTCGTGTTTTAGTAAAAGTAGCATTCTTATTTCGTTGTATTCTTTGTAAAATTCTCCGTGTTTGTCAGAATTGATTGGTTTTATTTGTTTAACAGCAACTTCTGCGTTCATATAAGTTCCTAAAAAAATTCAGTAACGAGCTCCTATTGTTCAAAAAATTAGGTTAATTTGTTTATTGTTATCTATGGTATGAATGCAAGCTCTATTCAGCAACACCTAAAATAACACTTTAGGCGAAGGCGTTTTTTCTCTTTATCAATTTTTTTTAACTGTGTATATTACCAGTATATAATTATCACGTGTATCTATAACGCCACAGGCAAGACGATTACTGGCCGAACACGTACGGATACGATTTATCCGATCGGGGCTCAAACATTTTTTAAGAATTGTTACAGTTTTGTATTTGTAAGCGATTAAAATCGAATAGTATTTTGTCGAAAAAAGTTTAACTGGCTGTTACGTAATGAGTGAGTCGTAGTTTAACTTCGAAATTAATAATTTACAAAAATACTAAGAAAAAAATTAGTTACAATCTTTTTTTTTTTTTTTTTACTAAAACACTATAAACTTTCAAACCTTGTCACAAAATTCATAATATCCTTGGATTAGCATTTACCTTTATGCCACGTGCAAAATTTTCCTGTCCGTATCACATTCCATTCGTTAGTTATTCCGTCCAATTTTACTTGTGGAACGCGTAGTTCTGATTTTAATAGTTCCTTGAACTTCATTTCTAAAAAATATTGAATTTCAAACACGGTTTTATTTCGTCATGATAGTATTTCGTATTTAGAAAATTGGGGGCATTATTTCAAAATGAATAAATACTATCGTCGCGACAGTTATTACATCGGGTATTTGGACAATAACGTGATCTTTATTAATCTACACTCGTGCGCAAATTACCAGTTTCGTGTACTTGTTATGTAATACACACTATTTCAATAGTGGTGCGGTATCGCCATTATGGAAAGCACCAAGGATTCGCACCTTTGTGCTCGCGCCCTGGTTGAATTTGCACCAGTGTCGAACAATATTTTTTATAACCAGAGGAACAGCAAATGCCTAAAGTTGAGAAAAACGTCCATATTGGGAAAATTACCCGAAAATTACTATTAAAGATAATATAAAACGATAGAAGCAACTATTTTTAGCTGTGATAATAAGGAAAGTAAAAACAGATAGATTAAATGTAAATAAACTGATGAGGGAAAATTGGGCTGATAAAATAAATTTAACTTCATACCACGAATAAAAAATAATTGTAAGAACGACTTACCTGAAAATAAATTGTACGTCACATCAAAGCACAATTTGATGTTACGCGCTGATACTTGCTCATGAGTGTTCACACACTAATGATAGTACACTTTCGATGCCTGTTTCGAGACTGATTTTCAAAAGCAACAACTTTACTATATATATAGGATCACTAATCAATCTACTATTACTCTTATCACTAGTAGCACCAATACATTAATGTATTTTTAACTTGCGTCGAATCATAGCTACCTTAGAAGCACGTTGAAAAAATTTTAATTCGATGCGTTCGAAATCTTAATTGTTCTTACGATTTTTATCGTATGTAAATCTGCATTTATTTGAAACTCTGTCTACTTGGCTGAGTTTATTCGATCGGGTCAATCAGAGGACTACCACACTTTGGAAAACCTTTTTTTTTGCCATTACTCAACCATGTACCAAATAAACACACATACAGTATAACCGTACTTGATATGTATCTTCAAGCTAATTAAGTTTTTATTCGATTTGCATTTTCCGTTCTACGTCCTACGAGCCCCTTCTAACATTTTTGATCTTGCTAATCTCTGAAAAAATAATAATAATAATAAACAAAACATTTTAGAGATCAAACCTGAAGCAAAATAAAGCGAGTGAACTTGTGATGAGTTCATAACTTAAAAACAGAAATACATGGTTAACAACAATGACTTGCGTCACAATAAAAGGTGACAAAAAACTTTAAGAAACGTCTTTCTACTTATTTTTAAAACGCTAAATAAATTTTATAAAGAATTTCGGAACAAAGATCCTGAATAAATTGTTAAAAAGAAAGCAAGGCGGTAGGGACTGCAACTACTGCTGCGTTGGCTGCATTGTTTTTCTCTCTTCACTAGGGTATATGATATTTCCCAGTACTCAATTGTTTTTTTAAATACAATTAAAAATTTTTTTTATTAAAGTACGGTTTCTCTAAAAATTAGCCAAATTATACTTGAAAACACTTAGTTTAATACTAAAAAATTATGTATGCTTGTGTGAGTAGTGTATCCTTACCGGTTATTTATTCTTATTATAATAAAACCAATATTAGACAGACGTTTTGTTCCACCCCTTTAATTTAAATAAAATTATTTGAAAATTAAAAAAAAAAACTGAGGTGAGTACAGTCACATTGACACCAACTTTTAACCACAGATCTTCAGTGCATCTTTCAATTTTTAATCTACAAGATCGTTTAATTAATACCCTTAATTAGCAAGATGAATAAAGAGATATACATAATTGTGTCAGCTCTTATTTTTGTTAACAATCATCTACTCTTAATGATCAAAAAAGTAAACAACTAGTAATTCTCCATTTTTCTCAAACTTAAATTATAGGTTATGAGATACTGATATACAAGACAACCGACTATTGATATTGTAGTCTTGATTTTATTTTAATAAATAAACTAACAAATTTAATGATATAAAATAAGAAATAAGTTGAAAAAACTTACGTAACCAAACACTGCGTTGGAGGTCTCATGTGCGATGTTCGTCTTGCTTACCTCTCTCAATGTTTCCCAATGGCCTTTGGCAGAGAAAAAAAAATCTTTCCGGTAAGCGGTGACCGCTGTATAACTTATGACATCGGCAGATTCATGACACTGCAGGAGTAAGAGGACACAGATGAATGAATTAATTAATTAATCTCTGATTAGGACTTACTATTTACTTGGAGAAAATAAAGTAGCCGTACACACATAAGTACACAAATAATCGCGCGAGAAACGAGAATTGAGGTTATAACATAAGGACACACACACATACGAGTATATGCAAATAGAAAAAAAAGATAACTTTAACAAGTAGTGAACTCGTTGAACAGACTTGAAAAATGTCTACCTAATCCACATAAGTACAGCCACTAGCGCATAGAGCATTTGCTTGCACATACAGGTATACGTACGAGCGTCACATTTCCTCGAAACAGCGGTTTGTTTACAAATTTTTCGAGCCTCGGAAGAAATAATACTTATGGGTACTTGTGTAACGAACGAGAACAGTAACAGTCGTACTTTTCTGCAGTTCTCTCTCTGTTCATAACTTATGTACAGACTTGTTCTGATTATTAACTTACTCTTATTCTATTAAGTAGTACCTTTGCGACTCGCGACACATCCGGGTTCAGGGTAGAGTGTCCAGACCAAGGCTCCAGCTGCCTTTGATCTATATATTTATATCAGACGTGTAATTAGAACGTGATGCTGGACGCATGAGCTCCTTAATTAGTGAAGTGCTTACTGTATTTGGGGGTAAAGTATTAAACAAAGGCGGCCCGATCTGGAGTTGCAAGAGTAACTTTTTTCATCTCGGCATGGACCAGTAGTGCACAGCAGCATAACTGTCATCATCATCGTTGGGTGAGGTAGAGCGAACACGTGCGCAGCAATGCGAGATCGAGTACATGACAAGATGCCGAATTATTCGTCTTCGTCGTCTTCGTCGTCATCGTCGTCGGATGATGGGGGTAGCGCCAGTAGCAGCAGCACCGGGAGATTCTCCTCGGCGGAGAGTTTCTGCTCGACTAGCACTATCGTCCCACCTGAGCCCTGTCCGCTGTCAGAGTAAGTTATTCTGAACATTATTTTTTGTGCACACACTTGAATGGATCTGATAAAAAAAATGTATGAGACATGTGACAATCTATGTTCAATGCGTTAATGATACAATTTCTATAATTTTTTCCGCGAAATCAGTTTTCCTTTAAATAAGCCCAGAAAAATGTTTATTACATTGTTGATAACAACTTCCCTGCCCGTTTTATCAGTCTTCCAATTAAAAATTCGTATTCAGGAGGCCGTATTGTGTTAAAAAATTCTTTGCAAAGATGCAGAAGATATAAGTGTTTGACACTATAGATATGGAATCATATGTGAGTAGTGCTTTGACTAACGTGATATCAAATGCGGCGTTTTTCAATAAGTACCGGTGATTCCTTAAGATGTGGTAGAATCCAATTACATAAAAATATTTCAAGTATTAAGGATTAAAAAGTAAACCATGTCTTTAAATTGAGATGCAATTTTTTTGCAATGTATGAATTTCATTAGCATAACTTGAAAATTTTAACGTATGCAAAATTTTCCAAGTTCAAAAAACATTCAAATGAAATGTTTTTATTTTTCATAAACAGGTTTGGTAAGCCAAATTACAACTATTTTTGGATTGAAAATAGATCAAGGAGCAATCCAAAGCTATCGTACTATTACAATTATAAAAGTCATGCAGTTGTGTGGACCAGGCCTGTGTCAAAAAATACTCCTCTTCCATTTTACTCATCGTGGGTAAGCATGATAAATGCAATACTTTCACAGAATGTTAAAAAAAATTTATTTAATTTAATTTTCCCTGTTTCCAATGCATAGGTACCAACAAGAAAAGAAGTGTCGGAGGATGAGGATGCTCCTGTATCAGATTTTGAAGATGAGATCCAAACAAAGAAGCGCTTGGCTATAAAAAGACGTAACAAAAGATTGGTGGCTGAGGATCTTGAAGATGACATAGAAGTGCTTACTGTGAAAAAAGCAATAAAAAGTAGAAGAATGTTGGAAACTTTTTGGAAGTTGCACAGGTTTCCAGGCGAAACCTTGAAGGATGTAAAAAAAAGATTACTTGAAACTTCAGAAACTGCAGTGCCAATAAAAAAAGAAGTAGCAGATGATGGATATGACACACAGAATTCTTTTAATGTGTCCATCAAAAAAGAGCCAAACTTTGAAGAGAACAATGATACTTGTGCTACAGTTGAACTAAACGTACCGGACGAATCCAACCAGCCTGATGTGTGTGAGGTAATTGCACAAGTTGATGAGCCTGCAACAAATGAAGATTCCGATTCTGATACAGAAAATGTCAGTCGTCTCATCAAAGAAGAATATTTAAATACTTATGGAAGTACCGACGATGAGAGCAAAGATGATATTGATGAAGACAATGAAGATGACGAAGATGACACAGAGGATCAGCAGAGTTTTGCAGGAAAAGAAATTCTTGCTGAAGGTTCAGATGATAATATTATAAGTGAAGATGAATCAGAAGATGAAGATGAGGATACAGAATTAAATAATCAAAAAAATTACTTGAATGGAACAAATTTTAATTTGACCCACGATTACTTTAGCAGTAATGACATGTATAACTTTGAATCTGACTCTGAAACACCATTTTTCCCAACAGATTTTCTCGAAGTAGTAATTCATGAAGAAGACGAAGAAAAAAATGATAATTTTTATACACCAGATAATTCAATGGCAAATGATAACTTGGCTGAAGATCAAGTTAACTGGACGTTTGAAAAATCCAGTGAAAGTATAAATAATTCTTCACTGACTATGTCAGCTATAAATACTGTGTACAGAGTGCCAGAGATGAAAAGATTTGAAAAAGAATATTTACTAAATTTACACAAAAAAAAGAAACTGATGAAGAAAGCAGCTGAAAAGAAGGTTCCAAAGTTGCTAATTAAGCTTTCGCCAGAGTGCCACATACAAAAAGATGCTGCCTTAGATCCTGACCAGCCTGTTGTTTGTGACATGTATGGAACTCGTACGTTTAATTACAACAGTTTACCTCGAGTTAAAATTCCAAAATGGCAGGCCTATTCACGGTTAAGTGACAGCGACACATCATCCGAAGAAGAGCTTAGGGGTTTCGAAAAACAAGTACCTAACAGCCTAAAACTCAATCCCTTCCGTACTGCCGAGGCAGAAGAAAATTTTTCAGCTAATGTTAAAGAGGCTGGAGCCTTGGAATTAAGGAACTGGTTTCCTTCAAGCCGAAAAACAAAGAAAAGAAAACGACGATCAAAGTCTGATAGCTCTTGGTGTGAATCGAATATTTCAGAGTATTCTGAAATCGACGATGTCGACGTTACCCTTGTAAAATTGAAGAAAGAGAAGAATAAATCGAGTTCAAATAAGGATACTTCAAATTCGGATGAAGAAGAGGAAAACGAGAAAAATGAAGTCGAAGCTTTGAACGTTGTTGGATCGATCAAGCAAGAAAAAATGGATGACTGTGACGAAGATGAAGGTACACAGGAAACGTGTAAAGTACCAGATAAAGTGAAAGAGTCAACAGCAGTGTCTGATATGATAATAGTAAAAGTTGAGAGAAGGTCCTCGGAATCATTGGAGGTGGAAAATCCAGCCATTGAGCCACGTACAATTTCAGAAGAGCTCGAAGTGGAAAACGTCTGCGAAGCAGACGAAGAAAAAGCAAGTTCAAGTTCGAGTTCGAGTTCGTGCTGCTCACGATCGTCGTGCTCGTGCAGTAGCAGCAGCTCGTCGAGCTCCTCGAGCGACGAGGAGGAGACCAATGCCAACGACAATCAGCCACCGGCTCCCACTAAGGAAGATACATAGGCGCTTTCGGTGACGTAAGCCTCGTAAACGTTTTTTACCTCTCTTTCACCCTGGGAATTTAATCCTTTTAGACTTTTGAAATATCTAACAACAATGCCATTCAGTAGGCGTTATTTATTTGAATAATTACAAGTTTAAGAATTTTTGCTCCACCATGGTCAGATAAAATTTAGTAGTTAATGTAATAGCAAGCAAATATTAATTCAACTTGTTAAGTAATTTACACGGTCTTCAGTTTGTCGTTGATACATAAGAACTAATATGTAGCCGTAAAGTACAATGTAAAGCAAAGCAATTTTGTTTCGAATTAAAAGTTACAGTTTTTTTTAGACTACATCTTATTCACATGACTCGTCAAAACAATATATAAATCAACACCCATTGGACCAACCCTCCTGGAAGAACGTCACTGTTTCAACTTCCCAAAGCTTTGATTATATTCTACCCTAGCGTACGTACGAACAGTAAGTATGAAATGCAGTCACGCAAAACTAAAGCACGCACTGATCCTCCCGTTCTCCGTATACAGCTCGTAATAAAATACCGCACGTACATGCGCTACGAAAGATCACAAGTATACGACTCTATAATATTCGTCCGGAGCTCGGCATCGGAAAGACGAGAGACACCGACAAGAGTTGTACAGCGAACACGGAAAAGATGGCCTTAGCTCTGCGCGCGACATTGCCTCCTTGGCGTGGTGTAAGTACACGGGAAAAAGCGCGCATGCAAACTATTATAGTTCTTGGAACTGGCAAGAAGCGAAAGAAAAAGAAACGCAAAAGACGTAGGTTCGCATGCGAAACTCGAGTTTTCACGCGAGAATGGACTC
The DNA here is from genome assembly GCF_000648655.2 of Copidosoma floridanum. The sequence goes on along the minus strand of NW_019379465.1, from coordinate 909,694 downwards.
GCGGTGGTGGCGGCGCACGCACGGCTTGACTTTTAAATTGCCGGTTATACCACGACGTTGGCTAGCCGCATGTATGAGCCGGTACATACGTGCCGATTTCAATGCACCGTGGAGGCATTTACCTGTTGTACGTATATCGTTTATAGGAAACCTATCGAGCTCTCATCCACTGCGCCTCTCATCATCGCCGATCCGACGAAAGAGCAAATTACCGCTAAATAGGTGCTTATACACGCGCGGAATAATCACCCAGAGTTTGCCTCGTTCCAAGTCGTCGCGCGTACGTAGGTATGATGAAAAAATACTTTGTCTTTTTATTTTTTTAAGTTGAGTTTGATACGTGATTCAAGTTCGACGTAAGGTGTACAAAACTCGGGATGTCTCAATCGCGACTGACGTGAAATAACGAGACGCATCCTCTGCATTGGCAATAGTTATATACCTGCACGCAAGACATACGTAACGAATCGATCCGTGTGAAGGATTTAAGACTTCATTTCTGTCTCGTCCTCGCTTCTCGGAACAACGTGCCCGCGTGCCGTGACGTAAAAAATTCATCAGCTCTTCGAGTCTTCGGAGTGCAACAAACGCGCTCATATCAATCAATTAAAGTAAACGACTCTCTCTTTAGTACTCATTAGGATGGACGAGCGCAGTATAAACAACCGATCGCCCGGGAAGGAGAAGAAGAAAGGGGAAATCGGTAATCTCGTGAGCAGCGATGCTCCCCGTCCGAGTCGAGCTTTGGCTCTCGCGGAATCGTTCGTTAATTGCGCCTTGTTAGAGAGAAAGAGCACCACATGCAGCAACAACAGAGCCCCTTCCTTCTCTCTAGCATAGACCAGGGACTATTTACTCTCCTCCCTTACGGCCATTTACGTAGGTATTTTTATCTCTCGTTCCCCTCCCTCCTGTCTTATCCTCTATTATATGGGGTTATACACGGTACAGCTATATAGGGGCCGCAAAAGCCAACGCGCAAAGAGCTTTCATTTTATATACGCGTACCGGCATATGGCAGACGTTACCTTTGAGACTACCGTATGTACATCATACATGGCTACATGCAGGTATACGACATGCGCCATGTGCCGCGGACTAAAAGGATTGTTGTTCGCAAACCAAATTGTCGTTTTGTTCCCTCTTTGATTAAGTATAATAATAATACCTATACCTATACCTACCTATGTATATAAATACTTGCGTGCCTAAATATTGTGCACTGCGGCTGGGGCGTGCAGGGATTTGTACAAGTACATGATATTCAGAGAGCTGGTGGCTGCCGTGGTTGTTTTGATGATGACGGGGTTGCTCCTCAAACGGGTGTACTGTACAAATGACATAATAGTTATATCTCAAATTGAAAAGTCAATATGTGCACGCGGAAGTCGTCCAATTGTATGAAATTAAATCATTTTCCCTATTCATATTGCACATAATATATATTATGGGCTCCGCTGTGCTTCATTCGCTTTATTTACCAGTACTATGGATGTATCAATATTGCGGTCTGTCAGATGCTCCTTTGAAGGCACCCCTTCTCATTGAGACTCTCGCAAGGGTAAAGCAAACAAAACAAATAAACACAGGTGGGATGGTTGTTTTAAAAATAATTTGCTCGTTGGGAGTCGAAGCTGGTAAAGATGACTGGATGAAAAAAAAAAAAAAAAAAAAAATGAATGTTATCATAGACCCTCTCTCGCGATATTAATTAATTAAGGCGAGATCGCGCTCGAATAGAGAACCGCTCGCGCGTGTGAGATCGGCATGGGAGACGAAGAGCGGATGGGAGTCTCTCCCGGGACCCCCGTGTATATATACACATAGCTGCAGACAGCGCTCCGAGAGAGAGATAAGAATCGCGTATAGTTGCCGAGGGGGAGACTCTGGCCGTGAACTCTGGCCCGTGGGAGGATTTTTCTTGGAAGTCCCAGGGGAGAGAAGCGCGGTTTCCTAGCATATAATATATGTAGCCATTGCTCGCTCGAGCCTCCCCTTTTTCTCCTCCATATACCGTCGATTCTCCTCGCTAAATTTGCACACCTCTTTTGGTACGCGCGACCTGCGATTTACCGTCGATGCTGGTTTTTCTCTCTGTTTAAATTTTTTTTTTTTTTTTCCCGCCTCTTCGCTCTTTGACAATCCTCGCACCTCCAGGATCCCTTGAATTCGCCAAAGCCTTCGTTCCGAGAAACGAATTTACGCACCAGGCATTGTGAATTTTGCTCGAGGAAGAATTTACCACCTGCATTGTTGTTTCGTGCTGAAAAATTGATTTTCATTCGCCGTTTTTTTATATGGTTCCGTCTGAATAGAAACCAGCGCTTCTTGATTTGCTTGACAAGTTGCGGGAGATGATTGATGACAGATGATGATTTTACGTTGCAATAATAAAATTAATTGATAAGTACCTGCGAGAAAAGATCTGAAATCGATAAGTTTTTCCTTACAATTCGTAAAAGAGCTATCTGTGAGCGTGCCGTTGTACTGCGAGTCGTTTCGTCCTCATGGTATATTACCGATCGATGTATACCGACTCATTTTGAACAGAAAACGCACTTATCGACGTTAGGTAATACTGGAATCTTGGATAAAAAAATCAATCAACCAATGGTTTTTAACGTAGAAAGGATTGAGAAAAATGAGATGATCGTAACCAATTGCAGAGCGTGTGTTCGATTAAAGTGAACACCACCGTTTATACTGATTTCATAAAATTTGAAAACAAACTTATTAATTAAAGTAGAATCACGAAAACCTACGACTTGGTGGTAAATTACGAAAAAGGTAAAATACCCAATAGCGGGACAAAGCTCAAATGAGGCCAGATTAAGATTGTAATAACATCAAAAATATTGAAATAAAGCATGATATTTCGGTTTTATTTAGTGCGCTATTTTCTAAAGAAGGTAAAAAAATTAAAAAATTGAGGCTAAGTTAAAACATAAAAATGATATGATGAAAAGATAAAAAAGACTTTTGTCGCAGTAACGGGACAATAAGACTGTGGCACGGCGGAGTAGTGGGACACCTATAGCCCTATAACGGGACAAGCTCAGTTTTTGTACAAATAGAACTAAAGACTTTAGTTAGACTAACCAATTTATTGTTAAACATTCTTACATAGCTAAAATTAAAGCCGGTAAAATTATTGTATTAAATTTAAATTTGTATGTACATTTTAATAATCATATTCAACCATAATAGTGAGAGAGTACATAAATATTTGTAATGCATTATTTTTACATAAGTATTTGGTCACAATATAAGAACATACTTAAGCAATATTTTCTTTAAAACTAATTTTGGCCTGGAGATCTTCTGTTTCAATAAGTAACAATATTTTATTTATTTCTGAACTTTCGTTGTCCAACTCTTTTTTCTCACTCAACAATAAATTCTTGGAATTCGTATCAGTTTCCAGTTTTATTGATTTATTAACTTCCTTTATTTTCTTCAATATACTACTTTTACGTTCTCGCAACGCTTTCTTTTTTTCTATGACATTTTTGCATCTCTCAGCTTCCGCATCTTTAATCCTTTTTTCCTTTCTCTCTCCTCTTTTTTAAGTTTGATTTCATTTTCTTGGGTTCGCTTCATTTGCTCTTTACTTTCTAAATAATCAAGCATATCTTCGACACATGCCCCTGATGGTATTTTCCTCTTTTTTTTGTTTTTTACATTAACAGTTGGATAAGAAAAAACTTTGTCAAATGAAGAGATTTTATCCAAAGTTAGAGTATCTACAATGACAAAAAATTAAAATATTTATTTTTATTAATAATAGTTTAATTTTAAATGTTTAACGGGATTTACCGTCATTCGTAGAAGTACTTGTAGTATTGTCATTATTTTCTTGTAAATCTACAGGAAATGTGTTTGCGCTGTCATCTAAAAAAACGTGTAAGATTTAATTTATTGAACAACTGTAAAACCAAAGGAAAAAAAATTCTACCGTGAATTGGTAGTGTATTTTTTATTTGTACTATTCTTATTCTTTGTTTTCCAAGTTTTCCTCTTTTTAACAGTTACTTCAACTTGTTTTTTTAATTTTGCCATTTTCTTTTGAAATGTAAGTAGATAATCCTATAAATGAGGTTAAGTTTATGTAAACATCCGTTGTATATTTTATCAACAACTCATTTACGTTTATAAACATTTAAAAAGTTTGCTTGTATGAATAATACTTATAAAAATGAAATTTAGATAATAATTGTACTTACTTGTACAGAAAAGGTACAATAAATAATAAAATAACACAATACGTCCCACTACTGGTCTGACTAGACTAAGGTGTCGGTAAAGCTGGGACAAAATTCGGATGTTGTCCAACTATAGGGCTACAGCGTAAAAATCTTATGTAATAACGGAACATGCAATAATTAAATGAATATTTATTGTATTCTGATTTTTTGATATGCTTTAGCTTTTCAAATGTGTTGGCTATTCATACATACGTTTCACTTGGTAAAACAACTTTTACTAATCGATAAAAGTGAGTTTGTAAATTATGTTGAGAGCTATAAAATTCCTTATATTTACATAAAAAATAGGAAACTCCCTTAGACTGATATTATTAATCAACTTTCTAATTAACTATTAATATTTATGTTGTAATAGCGATATTTATATAAACATTACAATGCAAATAGTATGCTAAAATGAAAATGTCTAATGCAACATCATTTAAAAACACTGTATTATATAAAATCGCTACTTGTCCCAGTACTGCGCCACGATTTGCACTTGTCCCGCTATTGGGTATTTTACCTAATCTCATTTTCGAATACTTGATAGATATGAACTGAAGCGCCAAACTACTCGTGTAAATTCTCGTAAGCTATAGAAATATAGTTTGTACGTTTTTCGGAAGCTGCGAGAGTAGGCTCTCTGATATCGATTTCCTTTATCTCCCTACCCTATACTACAATACATATTGTATGTATTAAATATTAGAAGCTCCCACATATAGTTTCTAGAGTTCAAATTCCAATCGGACACAGTTTGCGTACAACATATATATTATACGATTGCCACCATAACGGTAATAATGTATTCAATATATCTGCACCGAAACACACCCACCGCAATACATCACTCTTGATAGAATATACATACATATATACATCGTCAACTTTACCGGATCGACTTACACAAATATACCTCGTGACAGCTTTTCCACGTGGATGTACCTATATATGGATAAATACACTGCAGAGACTAAAACCTCTCTATCGCTCGCGAGAGCTCAACTCCGCCCTCGCGTCAGCGGTTACCCATCAGAAAATACGCTCTCGCTGCCTTTACCACACGTCCCGATCGAGCCTCCACACATGCTACGGCCGATCCAATTATACGACCATCAAAAACGTTGTATCGATAACACGTGATTCGTGTGCGAGTGAAAGAGCACGTGGTTATACGCGCCCCTCCACCTCGGTAATAAAATCAGCAGAGCAGCAAAAGCCCCGGGGCTATGAACTTCTTCTTCTTCTTCTTCTTCCTCTGGCGTGTAAACAACAAATTTATCCGCCCAGATGCGAGGAGTAAATTTGGGTCGGTTGCGCTACTAATGCGAGAGGCCAATTATGTATATATATAAATAATCACGTACGGGGATCGGATAAAATAGTGATACGGCTCATCGTGATGGGCGCTTTGCGTGATCTTGGCCATTTTCTTTTCAATAAGTATCCAATAATCTTTGTTAATTTACATTTTTAATGCTTAAATTACCCGTCCAAAGTAGATGTTCACCTATTGAGCAAGTGAAAAGTCATACCGTACCGCGAATCGGTAATTTTTTTTTTTTTTTTTTTTTAACCGATAGTGTTCTGTTATACAACATATTTGTGTTACGAAAATAACCAAGGATGGAAAAAGCGGTGTAACTTTTCCAAACGGTGTGGTTTATTTGTTCGATCCAAGGAAAAAAAAAAAAAAAATGCTCGATAATACAACCCTAGTTGCGAAATACTTTGAAAAATCCACGTTTCAAAAATGATTTGTCCCAAAACGAGTTTTATAGCCCACCACCTGCTGCCGAATATAAATTGGACATTATATCCAGGAGGGAAAGAAAAAAAAAAAAAAAAATTGAAGCTCATAGATATGTTTGCAAAGTGAATCTAAAGACCTGTAATGGCCAACTCGTAAAACAAACTTTTTTTCCTTAACGTCCCGAACTATTAGGGAAGCCAAAAACGTTGGGATTCTTTTACCGTTTGGTATTACACTAATGTCCAACCTCTCTAGAGACAATGCCGCTGAGGATTTCGTAATAAAAAAAGAAGAAAAAAAAAATGTCCACTCGATTAAAACCCATCAATCCTTCCTTCGATGATTTTTTATATTCACGTGACTTGGCCATATTTTCATTTGTACGCGTAGTCTGTGTGCCGATTCCAAAGTAAAAAAAAAAAAGGTAACCTTTTGATGCGAAAACACTCTCTGCCCTTGACAGTGCAAAACAAACTTTATCGATGGAAAGGGTACATCCAATTTTTTGCGTTGCCCCCTTCAGAGCCACATTGTAGCCTAGTCGGTTTTACAAACACTGAGGAAAAAAAAAAAAAAAAAAAAAAAAAAAATGTTCTGCTGTCTCCCATTGGCTAAAATGTAACATGCACGAAACAAACTTTTCGAAATCGTAGCGAACTCCGTACATTATTTTTTACCATTCCGAAAAACTCTGAAGCCGAAGAGCGCACGCGGTGAGCCGTGCAGTTTCCTGTCCTGTATAGCTCGCTCCTCCGGCCGACGGAGACCCTCGAGCGCAAACCGGTCCCGAGGAGATATAAGTATACACTGGGTACCTTTGCCCGTAACGATGCACACAACCGAGCGAATTCGAGTCCGGCTCGAGAACCACCAACGCCCTATGCAGCACGTATTATAGTCAAAAGAGTGATACAGAAAAGAGGTGCACCTGTACAGTGAATAAGTGAAAATTTCGCGAAGCTGTGGCAAAAAGTTTGCAAATTGCCACGGCAACGGGGCTATTCTTCGGCGGTTGAGGAGCTACATTGTATACAGTGCTCGCAGTGCCAACACGTGTCTATACGTGAATAACGAACCCCTACAAAAATAGTAACCATATACAGTAAAAGAATAAAAAAAAGGAAAAAATTTTTTCAAGAAAATACATTTTACGGCAAAATAATAAGGTATACCGTACAGCCTGTCGTGCAATTTCTCGGCAAAGTAACTACTTCATTATACTTACATATACGGTTCCAACGCCGCGCGCGCGTACGGCTTATTACACCCGGCAGCCCCTCTGACGTGGGTACATTATGCATACGCAGTTTTAGCTGGGGAAATACTGTTCCGGCACACATACGCGTGTACGTATATTATAAAGTCCACCTACCCGAGTTCTTGCTATAGGCATATTACTTATTGTACCTACGAATATAATGTACAGCACGTGGCAGGACTAAAAGGGGAAAGCACTCCATGCGCGGATATCAGTAACATTATTTATTTCGCTTGATGATTCTCATGACAAACGCTATCTTGCGCACATGTGTTGCACATAATATACCCTCTTTCGAGTGTAATATTTATACGTATACAAGCGGGAGGGTATCCCATCTGACTATACATCTTTGACTCTTGTGTGTACACTTAATCGTGATATAAAAAAAAAAATTCTCCCACTCTCTAAAACTCTACGACTAAAACGACAATATTTACAAACGGCAAAGTCAAAGGGGAGCCACTGTGCTTTCCCTAAATTGTGCGCTACCTCTTAGGCGGTGCCGTCCTTTCACTATATTATTGTATAGAAGAGCAGTGGGTATATTTTTTCTCCAGCGCCGGTGTAAGTGAGTACTTACCCACACGTGTAATATATATATATATGCGTAAAAAAAAACGAAACAGAGTAGAAAGAGGAAAAAGAAGAGGAGCAGTGGCTAATGTCGTTAAGGCATTAGGCAAAATAAGTCGAATTGTAGCGCGGGGGCTTCGCGAAGCCGCAACAGTGTCGCAGCCGCTCCGGCCGTCGGCGTCCAGGATGATGCCAGCGGCCAGCCCCGACTGGCACAGTTCACTGCTGAGCTTTCCCTCCCTTCGTAGTTGTCACTTTTTGCTCTAGTTTGCGATAATAAAAGAAAATAAATAAAATTAATAGAAAAAAAAAAAACATAAAAACCGCAGTTGCACTTGTTTGCTCGCGACAGTGTGTTGCTTACCGTAGTCGCGGCGACTGGTTTTTGGTGAGTGGACAGTAAGTAAACGTTAAAAGCGTATACCTGCGGGTGGTTCTCGGCTGCCCTTCGGCTCTTTGGATTTTCAAGGAGGATGCCCGGGGAGAACGAGCGCGACGAGGAAGAGGAGGAAGTCGACGATGGGTAAGTCCTGCGTGTATTTATACAGCACCTGATGTGTACCACCTCTGTATGTACATGTATATATATATCTCTCTCTTTTTCTCTATCCCCACGTGCATGGAAAAAAAAACAAAAAAAAAAAACAAATAAAACAAACATCACTATGTGACCACGTACACGCACATGCACATATATACCTATTCTTTCTTGATCAAAATAGAGTACGTGCACTTTTTGCATTCCCCGACGCGCGCGGTGCTTTTTGTATACCTGTACCCATGTGCGCATAAAACACCATCAGGACCATCACTGGATATGTATGTATCTCGATATCTCGTTTATCATCGTTATACATATACTTGCCTTGCTCGCGCAGGGATACTTACATGTTATATTATATATGTACTTTTGCAATTCATGCGCTTTCTTTCTGGTTTTCCCCCTTCAGCGGTGATTTGGAATTTTCACTGATTTCATTGTTTTGGAAGTGATGGGCGTTTTTTCCTCCACCTGTTGTTTTTCAATTCAACTCTTATGCAACAGTAACTGTCTTAATTTTAATTAATATATGTACTGTTTAAACGGTGACTATTCGTGAGAGTTTACTATTTGCGTATGTAGTGTCACAGTAAATTGCACCATTTCTTAATTTTATAACTTATTGAAAAAATAGTAAATCGATTTTCATTATGAAATAGTCAATATTTATAAAATGGTCAAAGTTTCACTTGACTAGTTAGCTAATCGATCTTTCGAAATACAATCTTACAAAATTGTAGTGGCTATTCGCAGATTAATGACACTCGACTTTTTTTTTTTTTTTCTCACTTTATCAAATCTCTTTTGCTTTTCGTTGGTGATTGATTTTTAATGAACAAAGTGCAATATTTCCACTCATTTGCCATCCACCAAGTTGAAATCGACGCGCCCAAAGATGGATTTTCCATCAGCGTGTGCTTCAAAATCCCGAGTTTGATATGCAATTGAAAATAAGTACATACGTCTTGTAGCTCCGACGGTGTGATTTATTTACTTCGCACCCGAGGCCCAAAGAATTTCCGAGTTTCGCTAAAACGCGATCAAGGAAAAACGCACCGAGTTCCGAAGAAGCTCGGTATCGGCAAAAAATAAGGACCAGCCGAGACAATGAGTACTCGATATGTTCATTGACAGAAATAAGGAGCGCTCGGCTCGGCCTCGTGAACACCTCAATTAGCTCCACAGTGTATCGCGGTGCATTTTACGAGTGTGACATAAGCAACGAGCCGGCGCTGGTGACCATTACCCGTCCATTATAAATATGTACTTATACCGGTATATAAATGCAGTCCATCTTACGACAAGCGTCATCGTCAGGTAAAACGCGCACATAGCAAGAGCGAGCGAGCACGGCGATCCAACCTTGCCTCGAAACTAATATGTATATATAGGCTTGTAAGCGGTATACATGCGAACGAGAACGAAACCGGTCTCTCTCGGTTTTTTTTTTTTTTTCTTCCCTCCACTCACGTATGCCCATATCCACAACTGCAGCGCCGGCGTCTCCCTGCCTCGTCCCCTCCGCTCTCGCACATAATCGCACATTTTCTCATAATGGGCAAAGGAGTCCCCGGTCACCGTGGCATCACTGCCAATTTACTTTTTTCCGCGCGACCGCGACGATTCTCCGCGTCGCACGCGCTAGTTTATCTACAGCACCCGATTTTATCGCAATTCATTGGCGAAACAGGAAAAAAGGAAGATAGAGCTTGATCGAAAAATTATACTTACTTCGACGGGTGTTTATCGCCGACACGCGTGACGCCTCCCGCGATCTCATATATATATATAGGCACCGACAACAATTAAACGTATAGTGTAATTATAGTTCTAGAGATAAAGTGTTATACTGTACACGTGTGGAATATATGTGTATAAACATGTAACGGTAAGTATGTACGTTATAGTGTCTATACCCAAGTGATAATGTCGGCGTGTGCGACGTGTCGGAAAACGATTGTATTGTACATCTATCTCTCGCGCTGTCAACTTTTCCCAATGTAGTCCACTACAGTCCACCGGTGCGGTGATGAAGCTCCGTGCTATGTATTACACAACTACGTGTGTTTATCGTTCCGTTTGTGCTCGCTCGGAGTAGTGTATATTTTGTATAGGTGCTGAAAAAGTGACTCAAAGCCTATATATTATGAAAAACTACAAGCGCTGGGCGGTGATAGCGAATGTGTTTACCCGGTATACATCCGAGAAGAACCGCCCCCTCCCGAAAAATCCAGTGGATCGTGCATAGCCGCGCAAGGTCACCGAAGAGAAATAACAACATATCCGAAAGTGTACAAACACCGCGTTGACGTCCCGATGGACACCGGCACTGCGTACCAAAATGCCGTGGTGCAAATGCTGCCCCTGTCGCGGGCGAGCCTCGAGTTTCAAGCGGAAAACCGGGTCCACGTACCAGCTGAACGTCCCAGGCGACGACCAGCCGTGCCAGGAGCACAAACTCGGGGACGGCGACCTGGTGTCGATCGGCTCCTGGAGGAGCGTCGCCTTAGATAACAACAACAGCACGTGAGTGTCTGTCCATTGTTCATGCGCGCGTACACTCGACCCCGACTCTCCTCTTTCACGTTATTTCCTCTCTTGCGCCCACACACCGGTATTATGTACATATCTATCTTCGTTTCGTTTTATACCGCGAGGATAGGTCATGTTCGCGGAGGGCGAATCCGAGCCAAGTTACGTCACTTTACGCGTACACTCTTCCGGAAAATCCGACTTTTTTTAAATTAGGAAGCACCTTTTCTTCATCCCCTGCACGAGTGCGTTTTCCATCGGCTCTCTCTCGAGGTGGCTGGTGGTTGCCTGACTTTTTCGCACATAGGCTCTTTCGAAATTCAAAGTTTGCCCGAGTCGTGATTACAGGAGCGCCGAGCACGTGATCGCGGCAATTTATCCTTAGCCCCGCGGATGTACGCCTGTGTATATAAACATCCGGTGAAATATGACAATCCTCTCTATATATACGGCAAACCGATCCGGTGGTAATTTTATTCAATAGAGATATATAGAGAGAGGAAAAAGTAATTCGCTCGCGCAATCGACGAGTTAATTGTTTCTTCGGAATTTCATCATTTACCAATCGAACAACAACGCATTCCTCCCCCTCCCTCTTTCGGTCATAAGTTTCTGAAAGGAATCTCCAGGGGGGGGGAGTAGGGGAGTTGTTTTCAAAAGCATCAGGAAAAACCCCGGATAAAGTACGTCTCATTCGCTCCAAGTTTCGTTCCAGTTGTGCAGCAGAGAACGGCCTTGGGATCCCGCGAGGAGATACATATCTTTTAAAATTGCCGACATTGAGCGGCAAAAGTGGGTACTCGGTTATTTCGTTTTTTTTTTTTTTTTCCTCCTTGTTTTCCGCGGACGCTGCATACATACACGTAATGATTACTCTGTACTTTGGTCTCGTGCCTCCTTTGTCTTTGACCTGTTATTCGGCGTATATTATATACATGGGTACGACCGCGAATAATCTCGAGAGTCGCAAATGTAATTGCGAAAATGGTACTGGAAGGAAAAGCGCCGATATGCGCTTGGTAATTTCGTTTTCGCAGCGTCACGTTGTACGGGTAAAGTTACGTTTTAATTTTCTACTGAAAACTCGGCTATACCCTCGTACGGACTCGATTTTTCATCCGCGCAAGAGAGCCTCTGTCAACTTGAATTATTAAAAAACTTTCCGGAGAAGAGCTCGTCCAACTCTTTGAAACATCCACTCGGAGCGGGAGCAAAAAAGTTGGGCGTATAATTGTACGAGGGGCCGACTCTGAGAAATTGAGAATAAAAGGGGGGGAGAACAAGAGCCAAGAGAAAGAGAGACAAAAGGGATGCACGTCTTGTAATGTACACGTATCTGGAGAAAAAGAGATGAGTTCACTGGGTCGTTACGCGCAATCGATAAAATATCCTATTAATAGTCGAGCACCGCTGCTCTTCGGAATCCTCAATCACATCGTACATAAATACACATGCACATCTGTATCCTCAAAATTGTAATTATTGATTAATTTTGCGCGGCTTTCCTAACTATATACACACACACAGAGTCGAGTCAAAAGTACCGTCGACGTACTCGCTTTCATCTCTCTGCTCTCGTTCTTCGCGCAAACGAGATGATTATGTACATGTACGCAGCAGCACCAACTTTTACGAACTCGTTCGCATCCGTGTAGCTTATCGGATAACGGAGGCGAATGTAAAATCGTATATATCTCTTCCTCACATCGATTGTGCACCGTCGCTTGTTAATTTTCAGCTTCTACGAATAATAGCGTCAAGGAGACAAAGCGGAGACAAATGACACGCCCCGGCCAATTAATGCTCGAATTAAAATTGAATAATCGCGCTCTGCTCCATACCTATAAATGTATGTACGTAAAGCCAGGCAAATATTATTAGCGCTGACGGTACCGCGTGTGGAAGTGGACGAAAAATCGTACACCTCATTTAATTACCCAAGTAAATGTATATAGGTGGCGGTGGTGGTACATTTGTGGAGGAAGCCGATGAAATCATCGAGCGATGGATCGCGTATCAATTTTCCAGAGCTCGCGATGCAAATAAATTAATGCAGTATATTGTATATACGATGACGCCCCCACCCTGCATTGCAGCGAGTATATATAATACGTGGCAAAGTAGGCCAGATCCGAAAAAGTGTAACTGCTTCTTCTCTCCCCGATAAAAGCGAGGCACTGGCTACTCTCGGCTGTACGTCCCTTTATTCTTTTTCCTTTCTTCTCCTCGTCTCGCTCGCTCTCTTTTTATACCCGGTAGGCTCCCTCGGACCTGCACCGTCCTTGTTTTCCTTCCCTCCTTTCAACTTCGACCCTCGATGGCTCAATTGACGCGCCGGTAAATAGAAAAATGAAAGCTGTCCTATCGCGTTCCGGAGTAGGTACGTGTTTCTTTATTTTGTACGGATGGAAGGAGGGAGGAGGAGGAAAAAAAAAAAACACAAAAAAAAACAAAAAGAAGCCTCGAGGATCGGGAAGACGTGTGAATTAAAAATTCGCTTCCCGAGAGAAAAGAGCGCGCGGAAGGTGAAAGGTTTCCCCGGCGCTTTGTTTATCCTCTCCTTTTCTTTTTGTTCGACCGCTTGCGTAAGTAAATACTTCCCGGGCCGGAATTATTTTGGACGCGCGTATGTGTGTGTGTGTGTGTATACTGGCACTTGGGCTCGCTGGGCGAAGCGTTTTAATTACTCGAGCGTGAAAACAGTGGAAAGAAGCGGAACAGAAAAGAATCACTGTTGTTGCCGTACAGCTCGAAGCCTTGACGATGATTTTTTATGTAAGCGCTCTGAGCTCGCGTGAAGGTTACTATGCATTTTTGCTTATTAAACCCGCCCAGGTGTACGAGTTTTCCGGGCGATCGATGTTTTTTCTCTTCCCCCCCCCCTTTTTTTAAAATTTTTGTTCACCTCTTTTATTTTNTTTTTTTTTTTTTTTTTTTTTTTTGTTGTCAGACGTGCTGGGAACCCGTAGGTTTTTATACGAACTCATTAATTTTAACTATTTCAGTCAGTGAATGTTAAACCGAGAGTCAAAAAAAAAAAAAATTCTCACGGACTCCTTACGGCTTTTGTTTCCCGAACTCGTAACTCTTTCCGCGTTCTATACAGCGGGTATTTTTGCGAAACAAGCGTATACACAGGTAATTGAAAAAAAATTGGCTGTCAGCCACTCTCGTACACTCACGCAAAACGGGGAAATTCGCAGAAACGACGAGTTAACCAAAATAAAAAAAAAGAAAAAAAAAAAGGAAAAGAAAAAGAGAACTCAGCTCGCATAGAGAAGCTAAAAAATGCTTTCAAAGCTCGCAAAGTACGGTGGAAGTAAAGCGAGCACGCGCTGCTTTTTACACACGTACTCACGTACATGCAGTGCACATTTCAGTAGTAAAAGGTCGAGTTCGCTCAGACGTAACTCTTTGGCGTGCCCTGTGTATACACGCCTCCACCGCTCGTTTGCCAAGTCGAAGCCAAACAATATCTCCGACAAACATTCCCTCATTCCTTGGCTCTCAACATATCTCGAACCGAACCATCAATGCATTCAGTGCGTGTATATTTACGTACTTAAGCTGTGACATCGGAACCCGGTATAATAATACACCGTATCGGCAGTTCGAGGCTCTCTGTTGACATCGTTATAAAGACGAGCATAGCAAAAAAAGCAGCGGTATTATTACAATGAACCGTTGACACCTCCCTATATATATACGGTCGCTATCAGCGGGGCAAGATTGGCATGAACTGTCGCACACCCCTTGCTCTCCCAGCCGCGATCGTTACAAGCAGTGCGTAGATCGAAATCCAAGCATGCACGCAGCTCCCGCAGTGTTTGCTTTCTTTTTTTCCGGCTCGTGCTCTTTTCGACCTTGGATATACTTGTATACACGCACACAGTCTTTTTTCGTGCCCAAAGCTCGGGAGGGGCGAAACCGCACACGGAAAGGGGTTTTTTTTTTTTTACCGCGTATAGCGACGAATCGGAGATACAAACCGCGTGTGATATTGCATCGATACGCCGAAAACACACACAGCACAGTATTTTCGCGGATACACGCGAGAATCGACAAACAGAACACTATTTTGTTGAAAGAAAAAAAAAAAAAAAAAAAACAATACCTAATGATGAGAAAAAGGGGGAAGATCGTTTTTGAAACGAGGAAAAACAAAAATGTTGCATGAATAAAAGAAAAGTCGGTGTGTGTCTCGTGTGTATTATAGGTTGCTCGAGGCCATGTCACCGGGACTAGGTTGCAAGGTGCAGTTCGTGCCGGGCACAAATTTACGCTGTCGCGAAGACCCGGAGCTCGACGATACCGAGGACAGGTTGGCCTCTGACATTCCATCAACGCACATTTTGTACCAATATACATATATCTCTCTTCCTACTGCAGCTGCTCGATTATTCCGTAGCAATATCATCACCATCATGTACAACCTGGATGCATCCCAGTCACGTATCGCCTTTGCGAACCTTATACCACTGAGAGATAGATAATCACACCGCCACCTTATACAAAATGGAATTTTCATTTACTTTGTTTTTTCCCTCTCTCTCTCTCATCCCTCCCCGTTTGACTTTGATGAGTTGCTAGGGCACGCTTAATTGGAAAATACGTAAACAAGATTAGCTCCGTTGAATTGAACCCCTTCTTACCCCACTCCCTCCCGCGAACGCGCCGAGAATCATGAAAGAATCATATTTGATGGGGAAACAAGTGGAGCGGAGAAAAACGAAAAGATCTCGGAACATTCAGTTTTCGCACCCGAGATGGGGTAGGGGGGGGGGGGACCAACAGAATCACCCCGCGAACGACGATTCGTGTGTTTTCCTTGCCCCCTTCTATATTCC
This sequence comes from Copidosoma floridanum, assembly GCF_000648655.2. Next base: position 893,940 of record NW_019379465.1, on the reverse strand, counting down.
AATGTGTACATGCATTGGGTTAAATATATATATGTATAATCCAAGGGGCGAAACAGTATATTACAGTATATTATAAACTTTAGTATATTACACCAATATACTACCCAATTGCCGGTGCGGTGAAACAGCGTCTATGGTACCCCCCTCTATCCGAGTCGAACTTGCGCGCGGACAGCCTCGGAAAAGCTCGCGCTTGCGCGTCGCTTTGTGAACTCTAGAAAACCAGGGGGGGTGGGAAGAGCCATATATACACCGCTAATATCTTTCCAGCTCCGTCTATGTATTGTATATATATGCTCGTGTGTACGGTGCGTTTGGGAGCTTTCACGTGTATATTATGTACATAAATACCGACGCATACATACACGTGTACACACACCCAAAAAAGAACAATAACAGCTGGTGGGGTCAGCCAGCGGTAGTGGAGCATATCGTTTCACGCAAGTGCGCGCGCAATATAGCCGAAAGCTACACGGATAAGAGGACAGGGGGGGGGAGGGCCCTGTACAACACACATCATACACTATACGGGCTCGGGCAATGAAATATTGGGTTGAGCTCGTTCCTCTTTCTCTTCGTCAAGACACACATGTATACCTACATATTATACGTATACGAGCTTAGCGCGTGCACGGGGAGAGATCGCGTGCGTGGACGGATGGGTAGCCGTCGAGTGGCTCGCGAGACGTCAGGAGCAGGAAGAAATTACACGCGTGTATATATGCCATATAGTTGTTGCGGTACAACCGCTCTTATAATATTGAGTATAGTGTCGGGGGTGTTGTGAACGAAAAGCCCATCGCGAGGGGGCCAAGCTATATATATATACGGTGGAGCTAAACGTGGTATATGCCCTGTATAGGCGGGAGCTTGCGCGCGATTTTCCAGGCCGGATTTACCGAGCAGCGCGCATGTCTGACCGAATGAACGGAGCTACCTATTTTTCCCCAAGGAAGAGAGGAGGGAGCGACGTGTGTGTATACGTACGTACATATACGTACACGCAATGATGGAGAGGAGGCGAAAGCTCCACGCCAGTAGCGAGGCGAGCGCGGCGTCGGTAGCACTGCTAGGTGGCCGGAGATAACCTGGCGTGTGTTTTATAAGTGTACAGGTGTAGGGAAATAACAGAAAAAAAAGGAATTTTTTTTTCAAAAAAAAAAAAAAAAAAAAAAAAAGCTCGCGTCGCCCCCTTATACTTGGTAGTGTATGCCCTTCTCGCCCCTATCCCCCCGAAGCGAGACTACCGACTTACCCGTGTACATAATGAAAAAAAAAGCTGCGGTGACAGCTGTAGACTCGACACGTTACATACATGTACACACATACGCAACAAAGTGACGGGGTCGGGAGTGGAGAGATTACGTGTGTAACTGTAGCACATCCAGCATAGAGGGGGAGAGTCCGTAAGGGTCATGAGCTCGCCGACTACGTGAATGTACAACATAAAAATAAATATACGTGCAAGCTCCGGGCAAACGTGAGGAAAGAAGGTGATGAGACACCGGTAATATCCACACACACGTGTGGTAACCATAAGGGTTGAAAGGTACACGCGCGGCGACCCACTCGTCCACACGAGTCCAGCTGGCAGTGAGAGCGCAGGGTGCGGGTATACCCACATAATACACCTACGATGGGTATGGTGGTGCTCCTGTTGGTGGTCTTTGCCGAGGGCCAGCTCCCATGAGCGCGGCGCTGCAAGCCTCGTTTCACTGGGCTATCGTCATCGGCCGACGAGCGAGCGCGGCTCATTGTCACTGCGGAAAAAGAATCGGTGCTCGCCCGGAAGTGAAAAAAGACGACGAGGAAGAGGAGGAGGAGGAGGAGGAGGAGGAGGAGGAGGAGGATGATCGAGCTTTGTCGAGGGATGAGCCGTGTACATCGGGGGATGATCGAAAACGTGCGTGTCTGCCATCGAGAGTGAGAGCGGCGGAGGGTAACGAAAAATATCACCAACGACAGACGACGGGCACACGCAGCTAATACACCGTACACATATATTAATGTACACGCGTACATTACCGAGTGGATATAAGTTATGCCGCGTAGACACGAGCTTGGAGCCTTAGAGGGATGAAAAATTAAGCCCATCCATCTACCAGCTCTTCCTCCTCGTCTCCAAAGACCCTTCCTCACCGTCTCGATTCGTTATACCTGTCTTCTTTGTGCTCTTTGCCAATTTTTCTACCCTCCTCCTCCTCCTCCTACTCTCGGGCTGTTATATCCAATACTCGCGTGCCTCCGCTCTCACTCACTCTCTCTCTCTCTCTTGGATCGATTTTACCGTCGGTGCTTCGATACCCGTGTCGCTCTGCCGTGACAGCTTGCGAGAGGGAAAAGTACCCCGAGCATCTATAATACACCCTGTGGCTGTGTGCACGTGCATAACATACATGTATTAGAGGCACGTCACAAGTGTACACATTATACATATACCAAAGGAGTCGCTGCAAGTCGTCAGCGCACGCCTGCAGACACGTGCGTGTACTCGTGGGGGAGTGCAGGGCACGCAACAGTGGCGCCAATTATTACAGGTGTACATAGCACTCGAGGGACATGAGCCAAACCGGACAAACGTACAGCCTGCACCCGAGGAGGAGGCGCTGGAGGAGGCGAAGACCGACGGCCGTCTTCGTCTTTTCGGCTCCAGTCCGCCAATAGACCGTCTACGATACTGTCGCGGAGCAGCCTCCGCATATACAGAACCACCAGACCGAAATAAAAAAGTTAAAAAAAAAAGGAGGGGATAAACCAGAACTCGCAAGGATGGGGTCAGCCGTGGCAGCGGCTCCTAGCAGGCAGCTAGGCAGCCGTGCCCCGGTGGTCCCCGGTCACGCCACAATCACCCCGGCAACAACTAGCGGCAGCAGGTAGGGGAGATATTATGCAGCGGCTGCGCTCGACGTTCAAGAGGTCGCGGACCCCGACCGGTGCCGAAATGAAGGCCCAATCGAGCCTCGAGGTGCCCAAACAGGTGCGCTCCGCCTCCTTCGACGAGATCCAACTCGCCGATCCCCAACGCCACGAGTTACTATCCTCGCCCCCGTCGTCGAGCCAGCAGCAGCAAGCCGGGGCAGCGGAGTTGCGGTCCATCGCGAACCTCGCTATGGCGACGAGCAGCAGTCCCCTGCCCACCTCGCCCACCCACCAACAGCATTACCAACAGCGCAAGTCCACCACCGGGGCGAACCTGCGAGTGCCCCAATTGGCGGTGGTGGGCCAGCGCTCGCGGAGCTTCGACGTGGCCGAGCGGCCCTCGTCGGCAACGGGCCTCCTCGACAGGTCCTCGTCAACGGTCGGGGGCTACGGTGGCTACGTCATGTCGCGGGGCTGGCGTAGCAGCGCCGAGCGCGAAAACCCCCCGGCCCAGGCGTACAGCTGCTGGCACTGCGCGTGCGTCGACGAGTGGCGGGCCCGGCAGGCCCAGGCGAGCGACAGCTGGGAGGACGAGGACGACGAGGAGGCCGAGGGCGACGACGGCGACGACGAGGCAGACGAGGCCGACTACTACGAGGGCAACACCAGAGGAGGGGACGATCTTCAGAGCCAGTTGCTGCTGCTGCTGCCGCCACCGACGCCCCAACAGCAGCAGGTGCAGCCCGGGGCTGGCCCGAAACTGGAGCGCGACGTCGAGGACAACAGCTTGTACTTTGTCGTGCTGCAAAAGGCCTCCGAGGACGCGGAGGACGAGTGCAGCGACTGCTCCCGCCGCGAGGGCAGCCCCGAGATCCGCGTCACCCTGACCCCGAGTCCCTGCGACGTCGGGGCGACCACCACCACGACAACTAACACGACGAGCGCCGAGGACCGCGACTACAGTTCGGCCTCGTCCTCGGGCGAGCCGCGACCTCCCGTGGCGGGGGACGCTGCGTTTTTGGTCGCGGGGGGCAGGCAGCGCAGGCGCTCGCTCTCGCGGCAGGAGGCCCTCACCGTCTTCCCCTCGGAACTGCCTACCTTGAGTCTCGAGGCTACGCTGGCCGTCCAGAGTAGCCTCGACGAGGAGGAACACCAGCAGCCGGACAACGAGGACGGGGAAAAAGAGAGTCGGGGCGGCGAGGAGGCGGAGGAGGAGGTGGAGGAGGACAGCGACGGGGCGGGGGGCGAGCCGGTGAACAAGCCGGGCCAGTTGGTCGTGCGCGACATATTTCTGACGGTGCCGGACTTGAAGCGCGACAGAGCCGCCTCGGTGGACTCGTGCTTCAACAACAACAAGAACGGCGGCATCGAGTCCGGGTACTCGCTCCAGGTGCCCCAGCAGAGCGCCCGCTCTAAGAGCGTCGACATCGTCCTGCCCACCGAGGCTCAGACGCGCTACACGGCTCTGCTGCCCGGCAACGAGGCTGCCTTTCCCGGGTACGTTGTCGCTTTGCTCGCGTGACCTTTTGGGTTCTTTGCCTGTTTATTCGTTTGCTGCACGAGTTTTTACCGTTTTTTTTTCCCCCCATCTCGCCGAGACGGGTTTATTGTTTTTCCACCCGTGATGCACGTTGTTCTTGTGGCTCGTTGTCAAGACGAATACGAGCCGTTATTCTGCATGGTTTTTATGTACACGGAAAGACCGAGATCATTGAAAATCCCCTACTACAATATTTGATCGTAAGAAATACTACACCAACCTTATATTTGTTGCTTACTAACACAAGAATTTTTAGTGTCACCTTAAGTGGTCTTAAATTTCGTGCCAAGTATATAGGTTTTAAGATATCAGTACAAGTATTTAATGACGGTGGTACGGTTTTTTCCCTTACCAACTGTAGCTATGAAAAATAGATGTATCCAGTAGGTGCTTACGTTTTACATAACATACTTGAGCGTAGGTTTTAGACAGACGTGGTACGGGAAAAAACCGTACCAAGCTATTAAAAACTCGTAACTGAATGTAGTAGGGGATTTTCAATGAAAAAGGTCTTTCCGTGTACCGCAAATTCACAACGTTTGGGATTTTATTTCAATTTCCCCATTGTACACGCACAATGCTTACACGAAATGAAAACAATGGCACAAGTGCCCCTGGCCGCGTTGCGTGTGTTCATACATACATGTCTTCGAATGGCCCGATCGAACTTACTGATTTTGTCTGTTAATTATGTCCAAGCACCCACGTGTATCTACACACTTACACAAAAGGGTTTTCGAGATTGCGTGTACATGCCTACCTACACACACGCGATTGGTATATTTACATCGTAAACATACGCACACTTGGTTTAGAACAACAATGACCCGATGACATGATGGTCAAGCGCACGCACTTCATAAACTGTAATTAGCCCTTTGTGGTGTCCGATACGTTCGGAGAGCGTTTTACGTCTTAAGTGTACTGTACTCGCTGTATTGGTGTATGTATACGCACGTGTATGTTAGGCGTAATTGAGATGTAAAAATAAAAAGCAAAAAAAAAAAACAACAGGAAACAAAGTGTTGCATGGCCATTTTTTAATTTTTTTTATTTTGAAATTAAAACTAGGGAGTGAGTTATAAAAAAACGTTGCTTTTACAGCCAAAAGGACGAAGTCTCGAGTCCCGGGCAGAGGGAGCCCAGATCAACACCCGACTGGAGCGACTCGGCCGTCAATGGGGAACATCTCTGGGTCCCCACTTCCGCTTCTGGCGAATTTTGCTACGTAAACGACTGTTCGGTAAGTTGTTGAAAACTTTCATCCCCCTCCCCCCACACCCTCCTGCTTCGATCCGTGTGCCCAAACTTTCTTTCCCGTCTTACACAAAGACTCATTTTATTCTATATAATATGTACAAGTTCCGCGAAAAGCCAACCCCTTATAATGGATCCCCCGGCGTCAATATGCAGTTTCGAAACTACTTTGAATTTCGATCCCTCCGCGTCGTTCAGCAAATCTTTCCATTACAAATTTGTCTTTCCCCCCCGTCAAAGCGGCCCGACTTTTCCCCGCCTCGCAAGTTGAATTTATCATCGCTGCTCTTCTTTCCCCCCCCCCCTTTTTTTTTTTTTTTTTTTTCATACCCCGTGCGCCTTTCTCGGAGGGAATAACAAAAAAAGGAATGTAAATCCATCCATCAAATGACTCGGGGTGGGATTACGGCGCGAACAAAGAGAGGGACCGAGCGAGGTCAACCCACGTGAGAAATCCCACGCGCTTCAGTGTATATATGTACAAGTTTTACAACTCCCTTTTCCCACCCCCAAAATGTACGACCCCAAACGAGTGTATAAACCTGTGGGTTTTTTGTCCTTAGAAACACGGTGCCCGACTAAAGTGCTCGGCCTGCCGGGTGGTCGCCCACTCGGCGTGCACGGCGAGCCTCGGGTTCCAATGCAAGCCGAGTTACCGCGACATCGGTGTGCGCCAGTACCGGGAGCAAAAGGTCATTAACCACCATTGGGTGCACCGGCGCAGCCAAAAGGGCAAGTGCACCAACTGCAACAAGGCCTTCCAGTCGAAGCTGAGCTTCTCCTCGAAAGAGATCATAGCGGTGAGCTGCAGTTGGTGCAAGCACGCGTACCACAACCGCGAGTCGTGCTTCAACCCCGAGCGCATTGGGGAGCAGTGCGAGCTCGGGACCCACGAGTCCATCATCGTGCCGCCCTCGTGGATCGTCAAGCTCCCGCGGCAGGGCAAGCTCAAGAGTAGCCTGCGCAAGTCGCCCCGCAAGAGGCGCTCCCAGGCCCGCAAGCAGCAGGACGCCGCCGGCGAGAAGGAGGACCCCCTCAAGCTGTGGGCCATCAAGCCCATACCCAACACCAGCGTCACGCCCGTCCTCGTCTTCATCAATCCGAGATCCGGTGGCAATCAGGGCGCCAAGCTTCTCTCAAAGTTCCAGTGGCTGCTCAATCCTCGCCAGGTCTTCGATCTCACTCAGGGTGGACCCAACATGGGGTAGGTCATGAATATTCACGCGTCATTGCGTGACGCTCTCGGCTCTCTCCGCGCGGATGTGAAAATTGATTTTTTTTCTCCCCCTCCCCTCCCTTCCCCACCCCCTGGAATCGAACGTTTTACCCAGAATTTTCATTGTTAGTTTTACGAGAAGCAGCTCTCATGAATAAACAATGAGCCCCTTGTATGTACACGTGTTGCGTGGCGGTGGGGTTTTATCGATTTCGTTTTTAAAAATAAAATGTGATCGATACACACGCGGTATTTTTTTGCACGCCAAATTTTTTATGTTAATCGTACACGAATTCTAATAACCATCGCGCGAGGCTTTTTTTGTTTACCCACCCACGCGACACGTGCCCTCCGTACCGGCTTATGTAGGGATGTACGAAAAGGAGTCGGGAAGTTTACTCGTTTAATTAAAATAACTTCAGCCGCGCGATGACGCGTTTTCACGGAGGGGAGCTCGAAACAAAAAAAAAAAAAATTGTCTCGTTGATTAAATTCCATCCGAGATCACGAGGGATGTGCCGAAAGTAAACAAAAAGGCGTTTCAAAAATTACGAGATCGTTAAGGAGAACTCGAGCGCGGGTGTATATTTACGTTCCGTATACGTAGCTGCCGGTGCAGCACTCGAACTCTTGTGTCAATGTTTTTTTTGTTTTGTTTTTTTGTTTTTCACCATCTCCAACGCTTCGTTATGTATACATGCAATGAATGCCCGATCGATTTGTAGAACATCATTTTCGCTTTTATTTTCCCGTGGGCGCATGAGCTCGATTGATTTCGGCCCAAAGACGAAAGAGGGAGAGAAAAATGAAATAAAAAAACAAGACACAGCAGCGGGAAATGTATTAGCTCCCGGTCCTCCTGAATAAACGAGCATAACTCGGAGGGGCCGGTCAGCTGTCGTCTATTTTCGCCCCATCGACTGAAATATTAAATGAACCGGTTTTTCCTTGCTTTGATCGCTTAGTGCCTCTCTATTCGCGAAAATGCACGAATCAACAAAGTTACGGATCAGAGAGCGACAATTGTACACCTCGAAATATGGATATCAGGGGCTAATTGCAGAAGCGGCAAAAATAACCACCCTCCTCGCTCGCTCATTCGGTCCTGCTTAATTAAAATCCATCAAGGATTATTCGGCTCAGCTTGGATAAAGTGCTCACTTACGACGCATGCAAATCGCCGAGCTCTAATCTAAATTATAATGCACGATCATCATAATTATTTTGCAACCCCCCAATCTCGTGGGGTAAAAATCTCCCCCCCCTGCCCCTTACATGGTAAAACCATTCAATTAAATCAGCTCGCAAAGTGAATCCTCACTGGCGTATGTATTCATGGTATTCCCTCGAGTTTGACCTCTGGGAGGAAAGTGACAACTACCACTGCCATTGGTGATCTAACTTGATGAAACGACGCTCTCTCTCCTCGGCGAAACATTAATGAAATTGTCAACTGCTCTCGCGTTTCGCCCCCAAGTCTCCTCAACCGTGTGTATTGTACGTTTGGGCGTGTATTTTTTTTTTTTTTTTTTCATACAAATTTTTACGTCAAATTGACTTTGTGTAATTGTCATTTTAATGATATTTCGAGCGCGAGAAAGTTCCAGGGGTAATTAAGTTTGACGACGTCTGAAAACGTGTTAGAACCGACAAAGAGGTATAGAAGCCGGGGAGTGGGGGGGGGGGCTAAGTAAGTTGATCAAAGTTCGCGTGACAAAAGGGGGACCACTACGTGTTGTACGCGCGTGTGTAAGTAGATACGTGCCGAGCGTCATGCAGACAAGACGTATATATTAGGTGGTGAATGTGTTTGTGTTGGGGCGTTGAAATTTCAGACGACACTTCTGATGATGAGCGTAAATAAGTATACACTCGTCCCCCTGTCCTCTCGCGTTGGAATTTTTAATTAGCAATACGACGCCGACTTGAAATTATTACGTCGATTTATTATTTCACTTCGTTTTTTTTTTTTTTTTTTTTTCTTTTTTCAACTCTGATGACTAACAAAAATTTAAGAGGTAATTGTAGCAACCATTACGCCGCCTTCGGAAAAAGAAAAAAAAAGAAAAACTTTTCGTTGCTGCTATTTATTTCCGTGTCAATCGATTTCCCTCTGCGCCGAGCTTTTTTTTCCCACCCGTAACTTTTTAACGTCCCTGTAACGTACGGAGATACTTTTCAACCACCCAGTAACGCTGCACTCGGGTGATCGTGAAAATGAAATAAAACCTTTAATCAATTTTCGAAGAATGCACGAACCATGTAACTTGCCCGATTTATTTCGTCCCCGGTTCGCACAAACGGAAGCGCGGATTGCGCAATCTCTTTCGCTTTTAAATTGAAACCCACGCACATCTCCCGCGGGTGTACTTACGACCAAAGTATACGTACGCGCCGATGGTTCATACGTGCTGTAGGGATTTCAAATTTTCATCCTTACGGTGAAATTGAAAACGTGAAATACACCTAAAAACGAGTCTTCGACGCATAGTCTCTCTTAATCTTGCATACGAGTACATAATTATGTAACGTCGTGCAGGTCTCTTCTACAGCACAGAGTCGCGGCGGTAGATGCATCCGTGGCGATAGAAGGCTATATCTCGGCCCGCGATCATAAAATATACTCATTAAAAGAACAAAGAGTACGTGTACGTGTGTGTGCGCTTTAAGGCAACACATGATCCAGACGTTTTACGCGCGAGTAATTACACGCCGTCGTATCGTAGAGTACACACTCTCAGCGACGAAAACAATAATGATGAAAAAAAAAAAAGAAGTAGCTCGTATCGATTGGCATTGAAATGTGCGTGGTGGGTTCCTCAGGCTGGAGTTGTTCAAGAAGGTGCCGAACTTGCGTATCCTGGCGTGCGGGGGTGACGGCACGGTCGGTTGGGTGCTCTCGGTCCTGGACAAGATCGGGGCGAACCCGCCGCCCGCGGTTGGCACTCTGCCCCTCGGCACGGGCAACGACCTGGCCAGGGCCCTGGGCTGGGGTGGTGGCTACACGGACGAGCCCATCAACAAGATCCTCGACGGTATGGCCGAGAGCGAGATCTCGATACTCGACAGGTGGAAACTCGAGGTCGAGCGCAACAACGACGCCCAGGGCAACGACGAGGACGCGGCCAAGGGCAAGGAAAACCTGCCCCTCAACGTCGTCAACAATTACTTTTCGCTCGGCGTCGACGCCCACATCGCTCTCGAGTTTCACGAGGCCAGAGGTATACTCTTATATACATACATATACACCTATATACGTTGTACATGTGGTACCTATGTATATTGTTTCTTTTAATATGTTTTGTGCGTGTGTATTGCTTTTTTTTTTACCACGCGTAACTCGATAGTGTACGATTGATTGATGGCTGGACGGACGCGTTCATTATTTTACGCGTTTGCCCTGGTTTTCCCCGAGGTTTTTCCCCCATCCGCTGCAACATCCGTAGTTGGCTCTCGTCGTTTTAACGAGCATCCGTTTACCTGGTAGCGTTTTTTTTTTTCTTTTTCTTTTTTTTTAGCATTACGTATATTACGTGTATACCTATTATGTATCGATGTCTAGTAGGTATACGTTATCTCATGTTTGAAGTTGGTAAAGGTTTATCGTTACCATAAAGTAAAAGGAAAATACATTGTTACGCGTGACTGCGTTACGGATTCCGGATGATATATAGGTATAGTGAACAAATACAATTTTCTCGTGCTTTTGAATCAAAAGAATAACCATTTTTGTGCCCCGAAAGCAAAAAGATTTTTAACATATTGAATTGCAGTTTGATCTGATCTAAATGAAGCAGCAGCATTACGTTATGAGTAATTGTTTTTTACCTTTCAAGCAAAACTTCATTTTTTCGGATAAATTTAGTTTAGGATTGGAAATCAGGTCCTCACGCTAGAAAAATAAGTACATTTTCGTCGGATACGAAAGAAAAGAGTAAACAATCCTTAAATTGCCTTCAAAATAAATACGTATTTCTTTAAGAGTAACATCTCTTGGTATACTGTCGGTCAGCTATACGCGAGTGCTGCTACATCAACTTGAAGAAACACTGGCGTGATACAACACCCTGTGTTAAGGGTTAAGGCCAGTACACTTCCCGTGGAATTTTCGTTTTTTCTCTTGAACAGAAGTAATACTTTGTTTTATTACTTCTGTCAACTCGTAGGCATTCGTTATCTCGAATTCCAAATTGAATTGAGAAAATCAATTATACAAGGAATGAACATACAAGTCCTTTTTGAGTGCATAATCCTTCGAGGCTTTTGAGTATGTCACGAGCAGCGACATATCGGCTCATTGCATAAATAAAGGGTCATTTGCTCGGGAAGGGCTCATTGTTTGTTCATTTATTGTTCTTAAGTATAATCACCTATATATGTATATACCTACTTCAGGGAGTGAGGGATTGAAGAAGGTTGACGTCATTGTGAACCACAATCGCATTAAGTGTCGATTTAATGATTCCTTTGCCCTTGATTAGTTTTTATTGGCACCACTGATCCACAGTTAGTAACACCGTCTACTTTCAACGAAGCATAAACATGGTTCATTTATTTTTGGTGTAAAAAAAAATTTTTTTTTATAATATAATATAAGGGTGTTGAAACTTTAACACGGTACCATTTGCTATAAAATCTAGCGAGTACCTTTTTGTATCATAACTTACTTCTCGACAAACGCGTCGGTATAAGGAAGCAAACCACTACCCGTGCTCTCTTTTGGCACAAATAGATCTCACGTATATACGTATGCATACAGATTTGTTTTTTATCTTCTTGTGGTGAAATAACGATGTTTCTTTTTAGAGCAACTGATAAACGAGACGAAAGTTTATACACGGGTTAAGGATAACATAAAAAGATATATATACGCCTCCCGCGTTTTGCCGAACGAAGAGAGTTTCAGAAATTTCAGCATAAAACGATTTTAAAGGATCGTTAAATTGTATGCCTCCTCCCGATAGACGCAAAAGTACAATAATACCAGCGTGGGAGGAAGGGAGTGTTATTTTTAGATGCACAAAGAGCGCACTAGAGTATACGTATATCGTACAACATCTTGCAATGTAGCGGCTCGCCACGTGGCGCCGTTGCATTTAATGGATCTGAAAAGCTGCAGATGGGTACGGGGAGCTCGGAGTTGAATACAAATGACGCTCCTTGCGTATTCCCTTTGGCTCTTGCTGTTTCTCCTCGTCGGTCATCTGTTGGTGTTACTTTGGGAAAGTAGTTTCTTTTTGTTTTTTTTTCTGTTTGCAAACTTGGACGTTTCGTCTTACGACTCGGCGCGTTACTTTGGGTAGAGGGACGAGAGAAACAAAAGGGAATTTTTAAGGCGAGCTTTGCCCAACTTTTTGGTCGATAAGATCCACTTTGATCCTTAAAAGGCGTTTAAAATTTACGAGAGTTACTTTTTTTTCGTAGCAGCTCGATTTGTCGGAGGAAGAAAAAAAAAAGAAAGAGACCGAACGCCGGTTATTTTCGAAGCTCGTGTAATTAAGTACACGCGTCTATTTTTAAGGTAAACGCCAAGAAGTGAAGTGAACAAAAATCGCGGTCGCGTAGTTTGAAAAATAAATACTCGCGCGAGGGGGAAAAAAAAGAAAGTTAGTGGTCTCCTGCAGTGAATTTCGTATTTGACATTATTTCAAAACTCCCGCAAGCACTAGCGGCCTTTTCATTGTTTGACTGAAAATTCATGAAAACTCGGACCTACTTTAATCTCTGAAACAATGTTCAAGGAGGTATATATTATATACTTCAAGGAGTTAATTTAAAACGGGTCAAAAGTAGGAAAAGAAAAAGAAAAAAATTAACCAGCTCAATTTTCTCCAGCCCTTTGTTTAGCCGTTGGCCAATTCGTGTTAAATATTTCTGCGAAAAATACAGCTTCATGCAAAATTCAAGCTGTGCTTACAGTCGTTAAGCTAAAATCGTTGAAAAGAATCAACCGAGGGGAAGGGAACGAACGCCGCGTGTTGCAAAAGTAATTAAAAATACACCGGAGTCCCGGAGAGGAAAAAAAAAGAAAAATAAATCGCGGTTATTCAGATCGAGAGGGCGTGGGTTGGCGGGAAAAAAAAAAGAAAGATTTGGATGAAAATTTTTTATTCATAGGGCGTCGCGTTGCATATTTACGTATGTATGTATATATGTATGCATGCACCCCTCACGTTTGCGTCACGCATAGGGGCAAGAGCTATTTACTGGAGCGAACATGCATATATAGACACCAGCCCCCCCGAAAAACAAATTGGAATATCGAGACGGAATTTGCATCTAAATTGACAGCACCTTTCAATGAAATTCAATGTATTTTTATCCCCTCCTCATCTCCCACGTTCTTTGGGGCTTTGCTTGTTTATTAAGTGTCACGGACGTTTCTGCTCGGCAAAGCTATACACGAGGTCCTTGCACTTTGGAGCACCACCGATATATATTTAATCCAAATTTTGAAGGAAAAAAAAAAAAAAAAACCTTGACTCGAGTCGTTCTCGTTGTTTCTCTTTGCCGCAGAGGCCCACCCGGAGCGCTTCAACTCGCGGTTACGAAACAAAATGTTTTACGGCCAGATGGGCGGCAAGGATCTAGTGATACGCAGGTGGAAGGACCTTTCGGAGTACGTGACCCTCGAGTGCGACGGCAACGATCTGACGTCGAAGCTGAAGGAGCACCGGGTGCACGCCATTCTTTTCTTGAACATCGACTCGTACGGCGGTGGGACCCATCCGTGGGGCGGTGGTATCGGCCAGACACCCACGACCGAGGACAGTCTCATCGAGGTCGTCGGTTTGACCACGTATCAACTGCCTCTTCTGCAGGCCGGGGGCCACGGGACCAGCCTCGCCCAGTGCAGCTCGGCCAAGATCGTCACCACCAAGACCATACCCATGCAGGTGCGTGGCTCTGTTTTTTTTTTTTTTTTTTTTTTCGGGTCCAAAATAATAAATGTTATATCGAGAATTTGGTGTAACTTTGCCTCTCGGAACCAAAGTTGAAATAATATAAAATTAGTTCCGCTTATTTTAACACAATTACGCCAGAGAGGAAATATCTCATCCATATAACGATCGATACCCAATCAACTTAAATTGAGACGCTTTTGGAGGAAATTACGGTAATAGAGAGAAAATACATTGCATGATTTAAAAAAAACTTTTCATGACCTAGAATGGTTGGAAAAATGCATATCGTATCGGTGTCCATAAAGATAGGGTAGGAAATTGAATAGAGTATAGCATGCTGCACGAGCCTGATATGGCGATAACCAAATACTCTGAAAATCAAGAGGTGGCGTTAAAATTAGCTGAAAAAAAAACTTGTATTATTACCACTTATCTTTGATTTTTCGTTGAAACTTTTATTATTTAACATGCATCAACTGCTTTCATACTTACTTTAACGACATTAATTATTATATTTTATCTATTTTTTAATTATACGAGGTACCGTAAATATAAATAATGTACATACCATCGAAATTTCGTGAAAGTATGTTCGTTAAATAACAAAATATAATGAAATTTCAAAAACGCTCGAGAATTTCTCGGTAAATTGTATTAATTTTCCATTGAACCGTTATTATAGCAATTTGCACGAAATTTTCATCGTCGCCGGATAAATTGTTGCTCAGCCCAAACAGCCCCTCAATTCCCTCTTCGCCCCCGCCACAGCTGTCCCCTAGAATTTTATTCGGCAGGTCGCAATTCCCTCGCGCTTTTTTACATATTAATATGCACAATCTTTCCCCGTCCCACCGATCGCAAATCAAAGCTCGAACCTGCACAGCTCGGATATTAAATTCCCACACCTACAAGCGTGTCGAGCAGGAAGGACTTTTTTTTTTTTTTTTTTTAAATAAAAGCTCGTTCCACTGTAACTCACTCCTGTCGCAGCTTCTTTTTTTCTTTTATTCATCGTCTTTCGCTCGCAAAAAAGTTTTCATCGCGATTCTGCATGATTCATTACTCCGGGTAGACGCGGCCCTCATCGCCGAGATAGACTTTAAAAAAAATCTCCCGGGGTCGTAAATCACCCTCGCGTAATCCCGGAACGGGGGAGGCGAAAATGAAGAAATCACTTTTAATGCAGCGCGATCGAATCGGGTTATTCCGAGCCACCTCCACTTTACATCATAAAAATAATCCTGGAAGTGATAATCGCGACGGCCGTAAAGGGACGAAAAGCCCGCCCCCCGCTAATGGACTGTCAAAGCAAAGAAGGAGGCGGGGCAGTTAGAAAAAAAAAAAAAAAAAAAAAAAAAAAAAAAAAACGTTTGCAGATATGTGTAGCGATTTATTAAAAAGTGTGGCCGATGAATGCGCAGGTGGACGGGGAGGCGTGCCGGCTGCTGCCCTCGGTGATAACCTTGAGCCTACTGAACAAGGCGACGATGCTGGCGAAGCGCCGGGGCTTCAGCCGGCCGAGGAAGCACCAGAAGACCGCCGAGCCCGAAAAGCTCAAGATACCGCTCATGAGGATAAAAATGCCCGACTACGAGAACTACCACTCGGACAGGGAGAGGCTCGTGAAAACGGCGACCCTATGGATGCAGGAGCCCCTCGACCTCGACGCTGCCATGGACCTCGAGTCCCTCAGGAAGATGCTCGCCAAGGACTACCCCATGGACACCTGCTGCTTCCTCGACTGTGAGCCTCCCTCCCTTTTTTAAACCTCAATTTATTCTACATCGTACCAAGAGTGATGAGGTTTTTGTTTTGCCCCCCCCCCTCCTCGCAGCTTGCACGGCCGAGCGCTTCTTTCGGATCGATAGGGCGCAGGAGCAGCTGCACTACGTCGCGGACGTCGTGAGCGACGCGATCTACCTCCTCCACGAGAACCCGCTGCCCAGCTCGCAGGCCGACAACCACGGGTCCACGAGGTACGCTGCACACCAAGTGTATTTATATACATACATTTATCAACACGCGTAGCACTGGCTAGTTGTAACTTTTTTTTTTTTTTCAAAAGTAACATATGGCTAGATCTTTGTAAGAGCCACGCGATGCATGCACACGTGTGTGAGAGAGTGAGTGCCGGTGAGAGTGCGTGTGCGACGATGGAAAAAAAGACGCTAAACGAAGCTTTGTTGTTGTTTGTCCCTCTCTCTCTCGTATCCACCCACCGTCCCTTGGTAGACCGTAAAAGTCCCGCAACACGAGTTCCCTGTGACGAAGAGTCCCCTCTAAAAACTCCTGTGGAATTCAAGAGAAGACCGGCGCAAGGCCGACCGAAGCAAATCGCGCAACGAGTCAGCTCGTTCGGGCGACAACAACACCACCACCACCATCAACAACAGCAGCAGCAGCAGCAGCAAAAACCACGGCAGCAATCGAGGTAGTAGGGAGCGCTCGCCCCGCGACACCGGTGAGCAACACCATCGCTCGCAGCACGTGTCGAGGGAGGGCTCGGCGCCGGCCAAGTCGAGGCATCCCTCGGGTGGTAGTCGGCACAGCCGGAGGTCGGACGCGCGCGCCAACGAAGAGGACCCCAGGATGACCAACAACCACAACCTGCGGGGCGGTACCTCCAAGCAATCCTCGTCAAAGTCCAACGCGCCCTACGGCGGTGCTGGACACGCGCACCACCACAAGAACCAACCAATCTTCATAAGGTACGCCCACAAATTAAGCTTTAAGCTGGTTTTTTTTTTTTTTTTTTTTTTTTTTTTAATGTCACTGTTAAATCCAAGCGTCTTAAAGTACACGTTTAAAGCGTGTATAATCGAAATTCCTCTTTTTATAAAATATAAACTATTTCACCTGTAAGTATTCCACTTAACTCAACTATTGTTTTTCTTCAACGATTGACATATAAGAAGGCTGTAGAGAGTAAAACATTTCTGCCACACACTTGTGAGCTTGTTAAATCTGTGACAAACAAGTTTTGGATGTGTTTGTCCTTCAAATTATCATTCACTCCACCACGATGTATTAAAATTAAAAAAAAAAAAAAAAAAATTAGTGTTATACACTTTAAACGTGTAATTTAACAGGCATGGATTTACAATGTATTTGTTAAAATTGTGTTGTTATACATGTTCGTAAAATGGAGTACACAGGGTTACCGGGGATTTTGAGAAGAATAATGATTGACACATCAGAATAATGATTGAACGCGGAGACGTGTACGTAGTAGTGCACTTGTGTACACGTACGTAAGTGGATCCGCGGTCGCGATCGAGGGGCGGGTGGGAGGCACTTGTGATGTTGGAGAGTACGCGACACGATTCTCTCGCTCCGCGGTGTTCGGCTCTCGAGTGCTATTTTTAGAGTCTCCGGGCCGAGGTGGAACGGAAGCAGCTTTCCCGTACACAATGGGACACGCCCCCTCACCCGCGCTACATTTCGAGAATAATATTTATGGAATCGGAAATAGATGTACATGCCAACACACGGTTCGACAAATCGCTTCTTTTGCAGCCGCGTCGGGGTGAAAATCTAATTAACGAGAGATGGAGAGCGAAGGAGGGGGAGAAAAAGTTTAGTTCATAATAACGCGCACTCGTATGCCCCCCCCCACTCTCTTTGGCGCGCTAATGATTCGAGCTCGACGAAATTGGACCGGGTTAAATTAATTTGACAAATTTAGTGCGACAGCAAACGTCATACCTCGCCGTACCCCCAAACAAATGTTACCCCGAAGAATTGAATTACGAACCCGTGAACAAGTGTATTTTCTCTCTTTTTTTTTTCCAACTGCCGATCGATCGGTTGATTGATTCTCCGAGTACATTCAATATAGTTTATGTCCCGAAGGAGCTTACACCGATGACCCAATGGCGTTTCGTTTGCGACAATTTGCAGCCCCCAAGAGCGATTGTTCGGATTGGGCCCCGAGGTGCTCACGTTCCACACGGAGCTGCTGGAGCGCACGTCGGACGACGTATTGCGGGCAGCCAAGGTCGGCGACCTCGTCGGCCTGAAGGCCCTCCACGAGCGGGGATACTCCCTACTGTCGATCGACGCCACCGGCCAGACCGCCCTCCATGTAGCCTCGCGCACGGGCTGCAAGGACATTGTGCGCTACCTCATCGCCTGTGCCCCACCGACGATCCTCAACATGGTCGATAACGACAAGTGAGTGTCCCTAGCCCCTCTCTCTTTGTGGGTTATTTATCATAAAATGTATTTTCGGAGGAAATGACTGGTGGAATTTTCCACAAGTGTCGGTGACTCGAGCTTTTGTCGCTGATAAAACGGGGCGGGGGGCTATCTGTAAATACATAAATGTACAGCTCTCCGTGGCTGATGTACCTCAATACCGTGAAAAGTGCGTATACACCTACGCGTATCGGTGGAAACAACGCGGATAAACCAGATGGGCGGGAAAAAGAGGCTCCATAAATTACGGGACATTACTTGTAAGTGAGCGAAAAAGAGATACGGAGCAGACGACGCCGCTTAATCGTGATGGATTGCACCATCCATAATGTATCCACGCCCATCGTTAATAATTTAGCCGAGACAAAAAAAAGCAGGGGGGAAGGAGGAGAAAAAAAAAAAAAAAAAGAAGAAAATTCACGAGTGCCCTAGATTCTTTCGAACGGGGTGGACGAATATTCGATGTATAATGTAGTGACGCAACGCGGCTGATGGAAACGTATACCCGAACGCAAAAAAAAGAAAAAAAAAAAAAAAAAAGGGAAAAAAATGAAACAAAGGCTCTTGGAATTGAAAATGCGCCGCGGGCAATGGTGCGCTCTGCATTATCAAACACACGCGTATATAGTTTCACGTATGTGTACTATATGTATACACGTAGGATTGTGCGCGTGTATTTGCTATTAATTAACGTACGCCCACGCGTTTAAAACACGTTCCCCGGAGGCAGAGCGACGATGGGCGGAGTATAGTAGAGAAAATTTTTTTTTTTTTTTTTACATTTCCCGAGCACAATAATTACTGTAGCTCGAGCGATATCCTCCCCCTCGTATACACACGGCCGAGGGTCACGGGGTACAATGGACACACACGGTTGGCTCGCGGTTATTGTTTCCCGATTAAAATTCGGTGGTATATGTATATATACAGTGCCTGCGTCTCTGAATGGGAAGTACAGTTGCGCGTATACAGGTATATACAGTGTAGCGCGTTGTTCTGCCCCGCAGGGGTCAGACGGCACTCCACAAAGCGGCGCAACAGAAGCGCCGATCGATCTGCTGCATGCTGGTGGCCGGCGGAGCCAACCTCACGGTTCGCGACCGCCAGGGGAACACCCCGCGGGATCTCGCCCTTGCGGCCGAGGATCGCGAACTCGCCGCTTACCTTCACAGTGAGTCCATACGCATGTAGTCTTTGCTCTTCGTTTCCCCTTTTTTTTTCCACCACCTGAATGTGTGCGATGCACAAACACGTATCTATACGTGTGCTTTTTGTATCCTTCACCCCTGGCTTTTTTCCTTTTCTTTCATCCTTCATTCCAGAAACATGCATCTTTCATTTTGTTTGATTTGCACTTTGATTGCTTGCCTCGGCCTACAGCCGGCTGAGCTGTATTATACGTGTACTAGTGCACCCTCGGGCGAAATGCATGCAAGCCTCGAAATTTGCATCCCGGAGTGGGTGCTTGGGTATATCATGTGCAGTGCCCACTCGAGAATATAGTCTCGAAATAGACGCTTCCGATGATGAATGAGGCACGTGATCGGTGAAATATATACATGTTTTTCCGTCTCATCGCTGCTTGACGATATTCGCTATACTCCATCAGTCGGACATTTGTATACGTTGTATTTATGCATTACCGCTTTTGTTATTGAGTGTTTCCGCTCTTTTGTCTTGACCGCAGTGCTTCGTTGCGTAGAAAAATTTATTTTTAATTAGTCGTAGTTGATTGATAAAGAAAAAATGAGAGAAAAAAAAACGTTTTTACGTAGGCCAAGAACAGTTTCAACTAGTAACAGAGGACATGAACAACATGCCATGATTTCGTGAACGTGTACGTAAAGGGGACGCGACGGAAACACCCTGCACACACACTCCCACGCATTTACGGTCTGGAGGAGAAAATCAAGAGCCTTGACCTTATATACATGTACTTTCTAGCGGCTTTAAGGCGATAAAAACGAGAATAGCGCGGAATCAGCGTATAATCCAAGATTATCCAAGAATGCCGTTGTCGTCGTAGTCAAGGATCATTACGCGACTCGCGTTGCCGTTCGGTAAATACGAAAGCGACGAGGGCGTAGGACCGAGAATAAAATTAAGGGATTTAAAAAATTAACGATATATTTTTAGCATATTCACGTAGAAATCGAATATCAAGTAACAAAAGTATTATATACATATACATTGTAAATTAACGAGGAAGCAAAAATACAATATTTACCTAATGTTTAAGGGTGTGAATTTCAGAAATGTTGGTCTAGAAAACGAATTGCCCGAGAAGAAAAATTCCTGAGTATCGATGTATAGAACCAATTATTATTATCATATAATATGATTATCAATTTTACAAAGCGGATTTTAACAATCTCCTCTCGAACTACCAAAATTTCTTAAACGTTTACATACGTACATTGAAAAAAAAAAAAAAAAAGAATAAAAAATCTTAAACGTCTTGTCGATACGTTCATATAAGACTTCGTTAAAACGAATAAAAAAAATTATAAAAATTACAAAAAAAAAAAATCTCACGTACGACATAGCGTAGCGAGCCGAAAGAAAGTGCGTGGCTATAGGCGTAAGGGAACAGATTTAATATTAAAAAAAAATCAATTAAAAATAAAAACGTAAAACGACTTTAAAGATATACACATTCGTATTTACTATGGTACTACTGTAGTCGTATTTAAGAATTCCTTTACGGTTGTACGGCTTAGCCTACTGACACTTTATTATATATAGATGTTCCGTACCAATCCAAAAAGACACATCACTAATGAATTACATAAATATACGGGGATAGGTAAAAATCCAATGGTGTAGGTTTAATTAAAAAAAAAAAGTTAGAAAATAAATTTGAAGAGATGGATTATTGCCAAGATTTTTCTAAGTCAACTTGTATAAATTTCTTAAACCGAGGAGAAGAAAAATCGAGCATTGCAGTGGGCTAATAACAAAGAGAGTAATTATTTTTTTATTTGACGAACATTATCGTTCAAATATACATATGAATGTCTTATTCATGAAAAAAAAAAAAAAAGAAGGAAAGATTTATGGGAAAAATAAAAACACACAGGTATTTATCCAGTACCAATTTGTAAAGGAGGGATCAACGTACGAACACCAATTAGCTATTAGCAGCGGTCTATCGCAACTATTACTATTGTACTGCTATTGTTATATACATGATAATTACAAATAATGTTAATCTTACGTATTTCGACTACGAAAAAAAATAACTATGACGAATGAAATTCTGGTTCAGTCCATACTAAGATTATATTTTCTGGTCGAGCTGCACGGCTGGTGTGTATGGCTGAATGACAAAATGATGTATAAATATATAAACAGCCATCCTTCCACTACTATTAATTTTTATGTGTCACTAATCTTAATTATTATAGAAGCATGAGATTTGTCACGAAACGAGGGTAAAATGGATGTAAAATATCCAAGAAAACTCGCGAGTCAACAGGTGTACGTACGTTTTGAATTACACTTTAATGATGATGATAACGATGATTGGGGATTAATAATTTTTAGCGATAAACGTTGACCATTGGATAATTTTGTGATAAACGAACTAAGCATTTTCTTAATTTGCATGAAAAAAAGTTGGAGTAAATGTGATATTATCACGAAACCATTCGTGGTACGTAAGAAAGCCGGAAAACTTTTCAAGTAAATTGTTTAGTCTAAATGTAAGTAAATTACATTTATGAAACTTTTGTGTGTCTCAAGAAGTAAAATATTTGACCAGAAAACCATGTTTGTTTTGAAAACATGATCATTCGCCTCACAGTGGGAATATTTTGCTAATGCAAATACTATATAAGTATATTTTTCCGTAAGTTTTTCTTCTATATATATATATTGTATGCACGTATAAAGCCACAACCACGGACCATTTTTTAATTCAATATACACGTTTAAATTTCACAAGAATTACTTTGAGGTAGAGGTATTTTTAAGACGGGAGTTTGGTTTTTCACGTCAAATATGTAATAAATATATCCTCGAAGCAATGTAATTTATCACCTTGAGATAAATGATGTATTATCTGCATGATTTCTTAACCGATTACATACTAAATTGTTTCGATAAATTACCTTGCATGAAAGAGTCTTGTTATTTGGTAACTAAATTTACGTTGTATATTACATCCCAAAAATCAAGGGATGAATTTTGAATTAATACCTATATCGACGATTTTTTTAAATCTCAAATGCCTTTACTATACATGCCGAAAGAACAATGCCGAACAATGAAACTA
This sequence comes from Copidosoma floridanum, assembly GCF_000648655.2. The sequence continues at coordinate 871,690 of NW_019379465.1, read as the reverse complement.
TTCCCTTTAAGAAAAAAAATTTTAACTGTAAATTTAATGTTAAAACACTGTGGAAGGTGTTCCGAAATAGTTAGGTTACTTATATTGATAAAAATCAAAATGTGAATTTAAAATCGTGTTTTTTGTAGCTCATGCAAGTTGAACATTTTTTTACAAATATTTAAAAAAGTTTGCCCTACCTCGTACATTATCCGCGACCTTTGAACGATTGTCGCGTCCTTGGCAGGAAAAACAGGATTTTCCACGTAAGCGCCATCCAACGGGGGCTATCCAATAGTCCCTAGGGTTCAGGTATAGCCCCTGCATCGATGGCGCTCGTGTGTCGAAAACTACTACTTCATGCAACTAGCAAAATTTTATGAATTATAATTTTTATCATGCATGATGGAAAAAAGCTGACTGTCTGATCGTCATGCTTCTTCGACTATACGGTTAATTAAATTAGAGTTTCAGCAGATTATATATTACGCGCATGTCTAAGTACGTATATATAAATAACGTAAACTCGAGCACTTACGGAAATATTTATTTTTTAAGTAAATTAGCCATAGCTGCGATACTAGTCCAAAGGAAGTATATATTTTATTTAATAACATGTCTCAATGACATACTCTTATAATTTTTTTTTTTAACTGTCACGTTAAAAGTTACAAATCCTTTCGTTTGCAACCGTTTACCCTAAACTTTAAGTTGATCTTGTCAAAGTTATGTAGCAGAATTGAGATTTGAAAGTTGTAATTTTTAATATGTATATGTTTAGACTAAATACTTTTACAAATAACGTCTTATTGGGTCCAGATTTGCAGATAAACAAATGAACAAACGATTAAAAAAAAAAAAAAAAAAAAAAAAAGAAAAAAAAGAAAAAAACGTTTATAACTAAAAATTAGATAAATCAAATGTCGGTTGGTTATCAACCAGATGAGTTGTCAGTAAAAACAAAGCATATCGAAAAAGCGGTCTCAAGTAATATAAGATATATATTACCATCACACACGTATGTACACAAATGAATTGGATACATCCAAATATTTCGTACATATAAGCATAAATCTCGTTCCCTAAATTACCAGTGTAAGTTTGAACATTTAGGAATAAAAGTCACTTTTAGATTAAGTAATTATTGCGCTCGCGTTTAGAGTACGAACTACACGAGGTTATTCTGCATATTTAGATTAACAACAGTGACTAAATATTGTTAAATTTTGAATAATGTAGAAACAAAACAGTACCGTACATCGTTAAAGAGAGTTTTGAACTGGATAGCCTAACCACAAGATTACTACTACTTATTAAATAAAAATAAGAAAGAAAAAAAAAATAATAATAATAATAACACAACATTGCCTTTCTCTTGAGAGATATTGGAGTTCGGCGGCCTGTGCGTTTTTTCTTTTACTTTTTAGAGCAATAAATCAGGACAATCATGAACGAGGTATACACGTAGGCCGGATTCTCACGTTTCTCAATTTTTTATCTAGTCTATCGTTGATTTTTGAAAAATTAAAGTGTTTTTTTGATGTACGAGGGATATTTAGCTATTTACACGAGTTTGCATATCAGCAATTAGTTATTTCAATTTTATTAAAAACTACAATACATTCAATCAGACATGAATCAGAATACTTCTAAATTGAATTGTTTAATGTTAATCCCACAAAAAAAAAAAAAAAAAAAATAACAATTGTGCTTTTCCAACTCTTTTTTACATCATTTGTCAAGTATGAAGATTAAAGAGATGTGAAAGTATTTTAATACGGTAAGATTCGAAAATTGTAATTAATCTAACAGTTTGATCAATTAAAAAAATCAAACACTATTGTCATTTTCGTAAGTCAGCCTCATTCAAAGACAATCGACTTTGCAAAATTTGTAAAATATTGCAAAACTAAAAAAAAACTATTTTTTAGAATAACATAATAAATTTAATGCGAATCAATAACTTTCATATCTCCTTAAATTACAAATAAAAATTGAAGGAGTATACCTTATATCCAATTTTTTAATTTAAAATTGATATGATGATTGTGTAAAGGTTTATTAACCGCTCAAACTTGTGCATTACTCGTACATCAATAGAGTACTACACTCGAGGCATTAGAAAAATAATTTTTTTAATTAATCCGTTCTATAAATTTTAAATATAAATTAAGGAAACTGAAAAATTATGCATTATAGAAAAAAAATTGAAAATATTAAAGTTATAATTATAAAACTTTTTCAATTTGTTTTTGTGATTGTGGAAGAGATATTTGCTGAAAAAGGAGGTTTGAATCAAACCTTTGAATAACAGAGAAAAAAACAAGTATTTGTTGTTGCGTCCCTTTGTTTGTTACTTTATTTTGTTTTCTTCGTTTGTTATTACCTTAAAAATCGTATTAGCTTAAATTGTTTACAAAAAATTTGTTTTTAATATAAAGAATGTTATGAAATCGTAGTTTTTCAAGTAAATTTTAGGATATTAAATTTTTCACATGTACATTTAATCATGTGTAGGTCACTATTAAATGTTATTAAAAAGTTTTTTCTTGAATAACACGTTATTACTATAATATTAGTGAGTAAGTGTAGAAGTGACTCTCAAATTTTTATTTTTTTGTCGTCGCTAACTACTTGACATCCACTGTGATACTTATATTTATGTTATCCTTGAATATAAAAGTAGAACTCGCTCAGAATCAAAAAAACAAAAATCTTCTTGAGATAATAAATTTGTAAGCTTGTGAGTAAGGTTGTGAACATTTGAAAACGTAGATATGCATGTTTGTGACTAAAGTTGATACTTTAGTAGATGGAGCGAGTTCCTGTAAAATTGTATAAAAAAATAATAATTTCTACATGACACATTAATGAACAAACACCAAAGTATTAAATGATGAACAACTAGTAAAGTATCGAACACTAAATGCGCTGAGATATTTATCCACGTATATAATATAGTTCTGATATGAATCTTCTGTGTAGGTCTTACTAAAAAAACTTTGACACAAGCTGTTGTATTTTCTGTAAGGAATTTTATTATTATAGCTGTTGTTATGTACTATATACAATTTTTAAAAAATACGAATCATTTGTTATTGAATATTGTAAAGTTATCATTTTTATTCAAAATATTACCATTCGTAACGAAATTTTTTAAGAAATTCCTCATGTACATACGTATCGATCAAAGGTCATTTGTATAGAGTTAGATATTGCTGGTGAAAGAAGAAAATGATAAAATATGTTTAAAAAAATTAACTCTGTCAGAGGATCTGTTTCCTTACGGAATCTTTGTTCTTCCACGTTTGGCATCCTTTTGTAAAAATTCCTTCTTTTCCCTTTGAATAACATTACTTCCGCAGTAAGCTGTGCAACCTAATCTGTACTACGATTTGTTTACCTTAATAATTACGTATCCTTCCATCCTGTCTCGTATTGTTATCTACGACGTTCCACGCCGTTTACCTTCATACGAATAAGTTCAGAGTCACGATTCGACTAGTCAGCTGCACTATTAAAAATTATAAACTGCGTATATAAAAATTTTACCAGCATTAAGCAGTTAATTGAACATTTTAAGTTTTTTTTTGTCCGAGGTTTAGAGCGTAAAACCAAAAAAATGTTTCAACTTTAAGGGGCCGCTTGTGCATAAATACTTGCAAAATACGCTGCTTTGTAAATTCATTTAATCATCATTGTCAATCGAATGTGTTTACAAAATAATATTGTACAATAATCAATATATTCTAGTAGCATGTGCTTGTTCGCGGAATATATACAACGAAGAGTGACTTTAATCACACGACGTAGAGTCTGGTGCTAACTTATATACACAGCCTTCCAGAACTGTTGTATAGAACGATAGATCGATTCTAACGTAATTTGGTATTGTTAATGGTTTCGTCGTATTTTATTTAAACACCCGTGTACGTTATGCGTTCGTGGCTCCTTGGAAATATTTTTAATTTGACAGAGCAAATAATAATATTGTGTACAATCTACAACGTTGTTACAATCATCATTGTTATACGAAACTGGTTATTTTAATATTAAAAAAAACAAAAACAAAAAAAAACAAAAAAAAAAACGAATGAAATACCGCAAAGTAGGACTTGTACAGTGTATCAGTGTGAAGTAGAAAGAAATACGTTGACTGTCAGTTAAAGCGAAAGGTCAATTGAAAATCTTTATTCTTAACATTTTAGAACTCGAGTCTGTTTTTCCAGTGGAAATTACTTTATTAAGATTGTCATATCTATGCGAGAGGTGTATGTGTGACAGCGAGACAGGACCAATAAGTATATAGGAGAAAAGGAATCGTTGGGTTTCACACACATATATGGTGATGATCCTACATGAATATGATATCATTAAAGTCAGCACATCTCGGTGAGCATCAGATGGCGTTGAAATAAAATTTCGTACAATTGAGCGATCTCGCGTATACCTAATGTGCAACTGCGTCTATTTTAATACACGATTGAATTTTAAAACGAAAAAAACAAACCGTGGTCCGAATGTGAGAAAAATAATCATCCTTACCAAGATGTGCAAGGTCATTGAACACACACGATGAGATGTACGAACTTGTTATGCAATCACGTAATGAAATCGCTATATATTTTCCTCGAAAGCAAAGATAAAACGATTCACCTCTATAGTGTTTATTATTTTCCGAAAATAAAGCACTTTACTACAGCACATTACCTCTTGTTTTGTTATACGATGTGAGAATATCCCCTTCCTCAATCAATATCCTTAGGGCTCATTTCAGTTGGTGCAAAATATTTTTTATTCGTAAAATCCAAAGATTCAATGATCGTCGTGAAAAAACACAAAATTGGCGTGAAAACTAATTGGTCCGTAGGTGGAAGCTGATGCCTCGCTGGTACCACGCGTTCCTCTTTTCCCTGACGTAAGGCACCGGAAGCGAGCAAACCAGCCGGCTCCTGGACGAGTCCGTGTAAACGGGCACCTGCAGAGCGCTGAGCTCGCTCGTCAGCTCAACGTCACCCCACTCGCTCGATTCCTCGCGATACTCACCACCGTCCTCCTCGATAAAAGCAATCAGGCACACCGGAGCCGTGACCACTGAGCTCGCGCTCGCCGTCACCTCCTCGAGCACGCCGTTCTCTATTCTCGCCCCTACGGACAAACCAGCACAAAGCCGAGTGACGCTCGTATACCCATGACGCGCCAGTACGCATTCACCAACCTGTCAGCAAAAGGCCCTCGATGAAGATGGAGGTTTTCCAATTTCCGTCTTTATTGTAATCCTCCGACCACTGGGCGCGCAGACGGAGTCTCTCGAACGCCCGTCCCGTTTCCCGTGCCGTGTACTGCTTGAAGGCGGATAGGAAAGCGTCGGGACGGGCGAACCAGGACAACTGGACTCCCGGCGGCCGACCACCTGCCGTTATCGATGTCAGCGACTCGTGTCTCGCCATCAACTGGTTCACGAACGGAACGACCTCTCGAGGACCCGAGTGCCACTTGGACAGCCACGCCGCTGGAGTCTATAGAGAATAAAAGGGTTTTTTTTTTTTTTCCCGATGTCATGGGGTAAAAAGGGCACGAATGATTATACCTTCGGATCCTCCCAGGTACGTCGGCCGTCCAGGTCCGAGCGGACAAGCTGCAACAACTGCCTCGTGGTGTTTGCCTCGTCGTTGAAGAACCTCTGCAGCGGATCGCTCTCCTGCCGAGTGTCTTTGCTGGTGGCCGAGCGATCGACTCGCTGCCGGTCCACGGCTTGTTTCAGCTCCTTGAGGGTCCTCGATACCAGGGACGCCTTACCGTCCGGATGGTTTTTCGCGGCTTTCCCGTGCCTCCTCGCGATCTCTGAACCACATGTATATATGTATATATCATTGCCGAGTCGTTTCGTTGGATCGTATTAGGGCGCTGCTGTATATATATATATGTACCGTTCAAGTGGCGCAGAGTGGACTCGGCGGCGGATTTTTCCCAAGCGCGGTGGGCGTTGGCGGGCAGCCCGAAGTAAACCTGGACGGCGTCGGCGTCCTCGAGCTTGTCGACCATGGCGATCGGGCCCTCCGAGTCTGCCTTGGGCACGCTCAGAGTGCCCCCGAGCTTGCGACGGCCCGTGTACGTGTCCCTGGACCACACGTGCTTCAGCAATGCTCGCAGCGCGCGCATGTCGTGCTCGTCCTGCAAGAGGCCACCGTAGACCGCCACGTCGAGGATCCCCCGGTCCGACTCCCAGTCTTCCCTGGACTTGCGCGCGGACGACGACGAGGGGGCTTTCTTGACGACGAGCTCGCAGGCCGCCTCGAGGTCCCCTTCGCTCCAGGCGTACGCTTTTATCCAGCCTTGGGGCACGAACCTTTGCAAATAGTTTTTAATCAAAGCGATGATTTGCAAACATTGGGAAGTGGTGGCTCGTGTATATATGTATACTTTCGTCTCTCCTGGAGTACCGCGTGCAGCCAAGCTATCAGTAGAGCCTTGCCCGAGTCCTGTATGGTGGGCTGCCGTTGTTGCAGCTGCAGGAGCGACCGTTTGACGTTGCGCTTGACGCCCTCGGGCGGCTCGTAGGCCACTTTGAGGCAGAGGCCCGACAGCCCGGGGTAAAAACCCGAGCACTCCTCGGTGGTCAGCCAAATCCGGGTGCCGGGGCTCTTGTGCGCCGCACAGGTCGGCGAGCGCAGCAGCGCCTCGAGACGCGGCAGCCAGTTGAGCGCCAATTGAAGATTGCTCAGCAGTATCCAGCTTCCCTGCCTTCATACATGTATCAAATAGCGGTTCGCTCCAGTCTCTCTTTTTCAACTCCTTACTTGCAAGCGGCCTCGAGGGCAGATTCGGCCTGCGCCACGTGGCCTTGGCCCAACGAGACCTCCGCGAAGCCGGTAGCTGGCACGACGTGGTTGGCTACCAAACTCCGGAGCTCGGGTTCTGGATCGGCGCCCGGGGATAGCAGCAATAGCACGGGCCGGCTCTCGCTCTCTTCGGCAACTTGTTTGAGCGTCCAAGCGGGCGGTGACAGGTTTCGCACTCCTGACACGTTCAAAAGCCATTTATTAATTTTTTTTTTTCTTTCCCCTCATCCAAGTAGACAAAAATGTCGTACCGATCACTTGGGCTGCCCACTTTGACAGCGCGGTGTGCAAGTGCTCGGGGTGCAGGGCTTGGACGACCAGGAGCTTCTCGAAGGAGCTCAGTCCCTCGTCGCCGTAAATGTTGACCGTGCCGTTCATCCAGTTGGCCTTGATCTTCCTCGCCATCTGTGACAAATTTATTACAGTAAGGGGTATTTGCAAGTACAATGGATTATCATGGTACTAGCCTCGGGCACGGCGGCGAAAAGACTCCTCACGGAGGGCTTTTGTTCCGGCTGTATGTAACTCGGCAGAGCAAATTCCGTATTCCCGGGGTACGCGTCCCCACCGCTCAGGAGGAGGTTCCTGTGCTCGTCCGGCACGGAACCGAGAGACAGGGCGAGGTGCAACGCCATGGGCAGTCGGTGTTTTCTGTACGCCGCCCTCGTGCAGTGATGGAGGGTCAGAGTCGTCACGCTGAAACGCGCCGCGGAGGGTAAAAAAACGCGCTCCGTTCGGTGGGTTGAAAAATCGTTGCAGCTTACGCCTTCTCGAGGGTCTTATCACGGTCGTCCCGGCCGGATGCCCGCAAGCTCGGCCGCATCCTCTCGACCTCGAGGAAAATATCAGCGATGGTCTCGGCCGTGAATACGTAGAGCGAGCTGAGCGAGGCAAAGGCCCCGACGAACCTGTTGAGGATGGCGGCGAACTTGGCGAGGCGCTCGTGCTCCCGGCTTCGTTTGCCGATTTCCTCGAGGTCGCGCCTACTGTCCTCGAGGGCCCGGGCTATCTCCTTGGCCTTGGATTGCGTGAGCTCGAGGCTGGACAGTAGACCTCCGCCCTCCTGCAGGACGTCCTGGCCCCGCGCTGCCCCCAGCTGCACCAGAAGCTCCAGCCGGGCTGCCTCCATCTCCCCCGACAGCCGCTCCTCCCGCTCGAGCGCCTCCCGCCTCTGCGACTCCACCTCGGGGGTCTCCTGCAGAATGGCCTGCGCCCATAGACCAATAATTGTTAAAAAACTTACTTTGCGATTCGCATCGATTGACAGTTTTTTTTGTATTTTTTTTTTTTTTACTCCAATGCAACGTGACATTGAATATACCTTGTCGATGAGCCTCTCGGCGAGGCTCCTGCTCCCCGAGCCCAGGCTGATCTTGACGAGGACGGCGTCCGCCTCGCTCGGCAGCGCGTCCAGCAGGCTCTCCTGTCTCGTGGCCAGGAACAGCTGGAAGCCCCTCTGGGCGGCTAACCCGCGATCGCCGAGTCTTAGTCGGCCCCTCCTCAGCAGGGGCAGCAGCACCGTGGGTAGCTCGACCACCTCCTCGACGAGCAGGGGCTTGCCGAACCTCACGGCCAGCTCGACGCTAGTGAGGAACCTCGCGTCTCCGGGATGGGTGACCTCGAGCCGCGTCCCACCGACGTTGGCCCTCAGCCAGCCCACCGCAACCCCCGACGGGTCCACGAACAGGGCCACCAGGTCGCCCCGGATCGCCCGGGTTGCCCCGACGAGGCTCTCGGTGTCGGCCGGCAAGCCCTGGGCCCGCCACTGCAGCCTGTCCCGCTCGCTCGCCAGCAGCTCGAGCACCCGTCCGCGGCTCGCCTCCTCCTCCTTGCTCCCGGGGTGAGTCTGGTACACGAGGAGCGACGCCGCGAGGGCCGCGTCCGCCCCGAGCTTGTCCCTGCGCTCGGTGAGCGTTTGGAACTGCGTCTGCCAGTCCCGGTGCTCGGCCTCGAGCTTGCCCAACAGGGTGCGGGCCGTCGCCAAGCTCGCCTCGGTCGCCTCGGTCCTCAGGCCCAGTTCGGCCGCGCCCCTCGAGTGCGCCGCCAGCTCCTCCTGCAGCCGGGCCACTTTGCCCTCGACGCTCGTCAGGCCGCTCTCGAGCTTACCGATCTGCGCCTCCGCCGCCCTCAGCCGGCTGCAAAGCGTCCAATTCATCGTGACATTTTATTTTCATCAGTATCGATGCCGTGCAACTCACTCGGCCAGGACGCGTTGTTCCCTCTCGAGTGGCGCGACCTGCTGCAGGATCTGGCCGTACTGTAGATTGGCGAGTACCCAAGCCGCGAGCGGGGCGGCTGCCTGGGACGCTCGTTTGGCCGTTCTCTCCTCGAAGCTGTCGGCCCTGTCGGCCACGAGCTTGGCCACGGCCTCGAGGCTCGCGGGTGAGCTGCGCCTCGCGTCCCAATTGCGTATCTCCTCCTTGACGCCGCGCTTCGCCAGGAAGGTCTTCATGCTGTTCCAGGAGGTGTCGCGTATGCCCATCAGCCGGAGCACGCCCTCGAGGACGTCGCGGACGGGGGCGGGCGGGGCTCGTAGCGAGCGCACCTCCGACAGCGCCTCGGCGCTTATGCCCGCGACCGCCTGCGCCGCCTGCTCGACCAGCGGCTCCACCTTGCCCAGCTCGCCCTCTATGTCCCTCTGCGTACACGTGTGCCCATTTATACGAACGCGAATCTGCCGAGATGGTTATTATTATTATTATTATTATTATTACGGGGTGCGTACCTTGCGACGGGCCAGCTCCGCGCTCTCCTTTTCCGTCTCCAATTTCAGGCTGGTCATTTCGCCCCTCTGGCCCGTTGCGCCCCGCATGGTTGCCGTTATTTGCTCCAGCGCGGCGTTCGCCCGACCCTTCTCGACCTGTTTCAAACAACTTGGTGTACTTGCTACTTTCGGGTGTAAATAATCCAATGGTACCTCGAGGTCGCGGCGCTGCTTGGTGACGTCCTCCTCGAGTTTGGCGACCCTGTCGCCGGCCTCCTTCAGCCGATCGATCCCCGCCTGTAGTTTCTTCAGCTTGGCCACTATGTCCTCGAGCCAACATCCCCGTAGCTCCCTCCACTTGTGCAGCAGAGCGATAAACCTCGCCGGTGCCTGTTGTGCCGTGGGTGCGCTCAGTTGCGCCTGGACCACCTCGGTGATGCCGGAGAACTCGTCCTTCGCCTCGTCGTCCCCGTACAGCTTGGCCAACTCGGTGAGGTATCCCTCGGTGAGCCACCACTCGCTCCCGAGACTCTGGCCCGTCGTTTGCACGCAGTGCCGGAGAAGGTTCGAGCGCGACAACCAGCTCGACTTCATGTCACTGCTGTCGAGCACCAACACCACTCGCAGGTACTTCCTTATCCCTGTACAATTGTTTGCTCATTTTACATGTGTACTTTTTATTTAATCGTATGTATAAATATTTTCACCCACGGTGGTAGAGGAACTGCTCGAGGCTGCCGGAGAACTCGTCCTTGCCCGCCAGCTCGACGAGGGGCGACATGAGCGTGTTCAGTTCCTCCGAGGCGTACAGACCGGGCAGCTCGCCGCTGGCTACTATCGCGCTGGCCAGGATGGCGAAGCCCTCGTCGCGCAGGTGGTGCTCCTCGAGCAGCAGGATCGTCGGCTCCCCGTCTACCCCAGCAGCTTGTACGGCAGTCTTCACCGCGGCTTTTCCCTTACCTAGGAAATAAGTATCCCCGTGTAATGTTGCGTCGTTGGACAGTGGTGGTTGGTTATAGTTACCAGGTCCAGAGTCAACGAGCCGTAGGGAGGAGGCCACGGCGACCAGCTTGACGGCTGTCTTGCGACCGGCGCCCGGGCGTCCCCTCAGCAGTACACCCCTTTGCTCGCAGCCGAGGTTCCAGCTGATGCCGGCCGTGATTTCCAGCAGGTACGACGGTATGGTCGTCGACATGCCATCGTCACCCTCGCGGATGCACTTTGTCACCGCGCTCTCGAGCTCGCCCCTCCACTGGGACTCGGACAGCAGGGTCAGACTGGCGTGCGAGCCCTTCCAAACGTAAAACCCGTCCTTGGTGCTTGGTCTACCGGTGTTGCGCGAATTCACGATCGACTCGAGGCGTCTCTGCTGCTTGTCGTGCAACCTACGTTTCACAGGGTGGACGGATATACCCTTCACTTTGTCGTTGGAATGACTATATTACTCGATGACTCACTTTGGTCCGAAGACGCGTCGAGAGGCGTCTATAAGGTAGCTCGTGATGTCGGAATCACTTTCCGGCTTCGGGTAGTACTTGAGGGAATCCGTCCACAGCAGCAGATCCCTCGGTGTCCACTTTTCGGTCGACTTGTCCGTGGATATCTCGTTGAACGCTTCCACGATGCTCGGGGACATCCTGCCGATCCAAGCTCTCACCGTTGCATCGTCGCTCAGTGCCTCCTTGAGGTGTAGTTCGACTATCGCGTCCAAATCTTTGGGCTGCAGGGGTCTGAAAGTACACAACATATATTGTCACAGCTGATTCGAGAAAGTATATAATTTTGGGCGAAAAACGATGGGGGGCGGCTTACGTCAAGTAGTGCGAAGCCAGCAGCGAGTCGAGTCTCGGGTGGAGTTTGGTCGTCGAATCGCCTGTGCTCAAGATCGTTAGGGACACCTTGGCGAATTCCGCGTCGTTTTCGTAAAATCCTCCCTCTTGTATCAGTTGACGCGTCAGTTCCTGTGCGGCGTCGGATTTAATAATCGGCATATATACGTTAAACGTGAAAATTACCTGTAAATCCTTCGACGCCAGGTGCAAGTCCTCGATGACCAGTATCAAATTGGATCCATTTTTGGGACGATAAGTCCTACCACCGGAGGAAGAGTCCAGTTTTACGCAGGACCGTTTCAGCCGGTCCATCAGATCCTTCGATCCGTAAACCGAAGATCCTTTGACCACCAGAGTCGTTTCATCCGAGTGGTTTTTGATCAATGTCAGAACCGCCGACAGCAGGGCGTTTTTCCCGCAACCCTCCGTCCCGCGGAATATAACAGACTGACCGAGCGTTGTCCAAGGTAGAGCGGCGCTTATGCCTCTTTGCATGGACCCTGCAAGTAATAAAATTTAGCCCAAAATTGCCAAAGAATCGAATAGATCGACTCACCCGACAGGTGGATAAGACCGTCTTCGGTTTCCATCGTTTTGGTGTCGATGGTAAAAGGATCGAGGACGTCCTTGCTCTTGTTGTACAGAACGTCGCAGGGGTCGTTGGAATCGGGACACCTGAAACGGCCATTTACGTTCCAATGAAAATCCAAATTATCCAGTTGTCAAAAAAGTTGCTCACCAAGTGTTCGTCAGCTGGTATACGGTGCGAGCCAAGTCGTTTCGCGAGGCTGGATCCTCTATTTGGCCGCACAGAGCAGCCAGCAAGGCGTGCGTAAAACCAGCCTCGGACTGGGAATCCTGGAGATGCATCAGTGCCGCGCGAAGTAGACTCGATGCCGATTTCTGATCCTTTTTAAATTTCAAGACCTGCTCTATCACGGGGCACAGGTGAGCTGTGGCGAAACTCATGGATTTCGACGGCAGATCTTTGAGTAACCTCGGACTGAGAAGCGTCGCTGGCGACATGGCACCGAGGTGAATGATACCCAGTCGCGAGACCGTGGCTGGACTCGCGTTCGACAACTTGTGCGTCTCAAAGATGAATCTGCGTGGAAATAATGTTTATTTCATTTCTCAATCAAGCCCAAACTAGACGATGGGGTTTTAACAATGATAAATCGATAATTTCAAGAGAACCGTGTTCCGTTGCCGAGTTTAACACCCACGCCGTTGGGCAGCGTTAGTATGCGGTTGTCGTCCAGAGCGGAATTGAGGGCTTCAGCCCAACCTGGTTCCACGTCGCCGTTCAAAATAATCCAGACCGGCTCATTTCCCATGTTTGATATTATACTCGACAGCAGACCTTCTTTGAATTCTCTGCAATTACATGCCGACCACCACACATATCGATCAGTTCTCAAGGCAATTTCAAGTAAAATTGCGTCCCATTTAGTCCCTTACCTCGTTTGGGCATCGACAACTCCGAGAAGCTGAGCCTTGGAAATGGCACCCGGATATATGTTGAACAGCTTTACCGCCTCCTCCGTCTTGAGAGTAGCGTCCGCCAATGTTTTGATAATCAACGATTTCCCACTACCCGGGGGCCCAACGACGGCTACCCCGCTCCTCGACTGCAATTGATCCTTCAGCTGGACGCACCTCGTGATCAGGCTTTCGTGCAGCCCTTGCGCCTCGCACAAGCTCGCGAGGACTGATTCCAGTTTTCTCGTCTCATGCGTGGCTTTGGACGCATCCGTGGTGGAAAATACGTCGTTCAACAGCGACACGAACGTAGCCGTATCGTTTTCCACCAACTTGGGCATCGTCGACGTTTTGATTGCCGCCAGCATCCTTAAAAAAAAGGCACGTTTGCCAGTCACCAAATCCCACGATATAGATAGGCAGATAAGTTACCTAGCCCTCTCGCCAGACTCGTCGTCCTTTCCAGCTGACGACGGTGGGATCCCGTTCAGCACGGACCTGAGGGCCCTGAGTCCCCAGTCGTAGTGTGGCTGTTTGGACAGCAACTTCTCGGCGGTGTCGAAAGTTTCGACCAGCTGGTTGGCCAATTTGGGCGCGCTCATCAACCCAGCGCACTCGAGCAGAGACTGCACGATGTTGGCCTTGTTGGGATGGGCCATACCGATCGGCCTGAACAGCCTCGCCAGTGAGTCCGGGAGCTTCCGGCGTCCGCCGTAGTCGTCCCCGGCGGGGTTCATCGTGACAAAGAGGCAGCAGTGCGGGTCCACCGGGATCTCCACGCCACCAAGATTGGCCCTTGGGGTGCCGTCTCTGATTGCCTCCTGTAGGGGCCTTATCAGCATGGACACAGCGCTCATGGTGCCTTCCTCGAGTCTGTTGAACTCGTCGAAGCAGCCCCAAGCCCCGGCCTGGGCCAGGCCGCTCAGGATCCGGCGCATGCTGCCCGCGTCCATTCCCTCGTCGCAGTTGAAGACGAGCACTCGTCGGCCCAGTATGCCCCCCAGGGCCTTGACGCTTTCGGTTTTGCCGGTGCCGGCCGGGCCCGTGGGACTACCACCGAGCCCGAGTTTCATGGCCTGCGTCAGGGCAAGGTAGCACTTTTCCGTCAGCGGGGTCCTCACCAGGCCGATCCCACCGCCCTGGTACTCGAATCGGTACGGGAACTCGGCCCTCGCGCACCGCACCACAGCTCCACTACCCTGTTTCAAGAGGAAAATACTGCTTTTATACAACCTCGTGTCTTTTTTGCAAAGGCAAAATTGGCATTTCGTCTGACCCGTCTGTACGTCCGAAGCTGTCGGTTCCAGCACCAGGCCAGCTTTTCCCTGTCGCCGATAACTTGGACGAGACTGTGGACGACGTGCAGGTGGTGGACCGTTTCCAGCAGTAGATTCTTAGCCTTGAGCGACGTCAACCCGTCCCCCGACTGTTCCAAGCTCCTGTAGAGCTCCCTCTGGTTCTCGAGGGCGTTCAGCAAGTTCTTCAAGCCTTTGGACTCGTCCTCGATGGCAGCCTCGCACTTCTCCGTGAAGCGAATCCTCTCGGCCAGAAGGAGCGTCTGGGTTGGAAAGGATGTAACTTCCGGCATCTCCTGCGACAGGCAAGAGCCGAGGCTCTGCTGCAGCGTGTTTCTGATGCCCTCCTCTAGCGTGAGCAGCCACTTGGGGAAGGTCTCGGAGAGGCTGACTCTGTCGCGGAGCTCGAGCTTCTCGCCTTCCGGTGAAACGATGCTCGTCACGCAGTTTTTCGATATTTCCACGGCACCCAGGCCCTGGTACAGCTTCGACAGATGCGCGTCGAGTCCCTTGCCCTTTCCCGACACCAGTTCGAGCAGATCCTCGTCGCTCAGGAAGTACAATCGTGGATACGCGGACCTCTTTTCCTGCATACGAGCCATTAGTTCGTCGATTGATGGATATTTGTGTCGAAACGAAAATCTGTACTCACTTCCAAAAAGTCGTCCAAACTTTTTTGACACCTATCCATCAGATCCCTGAGGTTCGTTAGCGCGTGGAGCGGTAGCTTTTTCAAAGACGGTATCTTGGGATCCCTGGCGATCTCTCCCATGAAGTACCTGAATTCCTTGTCAGCTCGACCCCACCTGCCAGAGTCGTTCGGAGCGGCGTCGCTATTGTACACTGGGTCCAAGTAGACCCACTTCCTTTGCACGATGCTCAGTATTTTGAGGCGTTCCTCCAGCTCGTAAAGCGCGGCCTCGCATCTAGAGGCCCTCGAGGCGAACCTCTCGTACCCCGCCGCACCTCTCGCCCCGTCCATTATCAGCCTCAGCTCTCCTTTACCATTCAATCAAACAAATATGTATAGCTTTGGCGATGCAGGTATAGATATGTATAAAAAATCCCCCATCCACGATCGTTCACCTGCTCTCGCCAGGAGCGCGCTGTAGTCCCCAACCACGTAGATACCCCCGTTTTTGCTGTCCCTCGTCGCCTGGATGGGAAGGGAGGTGTAGCCCTCCCAGGCTTCTAGCTCCATCAAGGCCTGCCTGATGCCACTTTCGGCAGCTGCTCGCTTCGTCACGTCCTGCAAATGCGTAACGATTAAATGCCCTGTACGCACTTTCATCCCGATCAACGACCTGTACCTTGACCCTCTCGAGGTTCGTCTTAATGGATTCGGCGCTACGCAGTAGATGGCCCAAGGTTAGCTCGTCCGTGCGTCGGACGTTTAGCCCCAGAATGTCCCTGAGCTCGCTCCAGTGCTCATCGGCCAGGTCGTCCCCCCTGAGCAGCTGCACGAGATCCAGCGCCTCCCTCAACTCGGCTATCTTCTTCTCGATGAACGAATGGGCCTCTCGTCTGGCTAACTCCTCGGCCTCCCCTTGCCGGTCCTTGGTCTGCAATTGGACCCGGTCCTGCCACGAATCTAGCCAGTCGTGGAACTTGGGTAGCCGGCGCCTGGCGATGCCCCACTCTTCTTCCTCGTGCCTCTGCAGCTCCTCGATAAACTCCCCTTGGAACTTGCAGTTCAGCTCCTCGGCCTCTAGCTCGGCCTCCATCTGGGCGAGCGTGTTCTCGTCGCTCTCGAAGATCTCCTGGACCGGGAGGCTCAGCCTCTTGCAGTCGTTCACGAGTATGTCCCGCTGCTCGGTTATGTTGGTCCACTTTTCGCGCATCATCTCGATCCAGTCCTTGGTGACCGTAGACGGCCTGGCGGCCCACTTGGCCCTCCACCGCTCCTGCTCGTCGTGCACGGCCAACACCTGGTGGCGCAAGTTCAGCTTGGCCTCCTCCATCTGGTGGACCATGACTCCCTGGTAGTTGTCCAGGCGCTCCTTGAGCCCGTCCCAGCTCGCGTGGGCGTTCGACAGACCCTCGAGCCTCTCCCTGGTCCAAGCGGCCAGTACTCGACCCAGACCCGACACGTCCTCCAGCTCACGGGCCACCTCGTCCATCTGCTTCTGGATGCTCGAGTACGCCTCGTACGCCTCGCCGATCTCCTCGATGGTTCGCGCCCGGTGGGACAGTCTCTTCGACGACGAGGACAGAAAGTCCACTATCGAGATCAGACGGGACGACGCTTCCGCTCGCAGATCCAACGACAGGCGTTCCCAGTACCTTGCGTTAAACAGGATGACGATTGTTATATACTGCTCTAATCCACATATGGGCGTACTTTTTGGTTTTTACCTGCGCGACAGCGACTCCAAGTCGTTTCTGATGGTCCCCGTGTCGACGACCACGCAGGATATCTTGACTTCGTTCGCCCTCAGTTTGCCGACCTACATCATTGCAGTATGATTATAAAAAGGAAGAGAATTTGAAGGAAAAAAAAAAAAAAAAAAAAAATGAGAAAAATGATTACCTCTTGCGCCCACTGCTTGGCGTCCTTGAAGGCCTTCTCCCAGTCCTGGGGCTGCTTGCCCTTCAGTCTAAAAAGTGCAAGACTCTCGCTGTCACAAAAGGGAGAAAAAAAAAAAAAAAAAAAAAAGGCAAAACGTACGTCTGGCCGATATCGATTTTCGCGGGCGCGACGAGTGGCAGCCACTTGACGCGGAAGCTGTCGAGCGCGGCAAGCAATCCTTCGGCCTCCCCGTACACGGCCCCAAACATATGGGCGCTCTGGGCCACGAGTCCCCGAAAGTGCTCGTCCGGCTCGTCGCCGACCCCGCGAAAGTTCACAGGTATGACGAGGAAGCGGCGCACCCCCGAGTACAGCTTCATCCGTATGTCCTCGAGACTCGGGCGCCACATCAGCGACTCATCCCGATACGTTAACTCGGCCCGCACCTCTGGAAGCTTTTTCACCAGTGTCGGCAACGCCGCTCTATCGGGACGAAAAATGAAGCGGCATATGCGTCGAACAAAAAAAAAAACCCTTACTCTCCCCTACCTGTAAGCTATGCTCAGCACTTTTAGCAACTGCCGGTCCCAGTGGAGCTTCCACGCCTTGGAGTTGCCGTAAGTGTACTCGACCCGGCCGACGATGTCCCTCATGCTCCTCAGCGCCTCCTTCCACGTGCTCTGATTGAGGGCCAAGTTGACGGCGTCGCCCTTCAATAAATTGCAAACCAGGTCCCGCAGGTTGGCGTGCTTCGAAGCGAGCTCGGCGTTTTGCCGGGCAAACTTTTTCACCTTCAACCAAACATTTGAATAAAAATCATCAAAGTTATCGAAAGGGACTAGAGGATGATCAAACCGACCATCTCTCTGAGGCGGTTGGTGAAGAAGTCGACGGCCCGGGGGTCGGACCACACGACGCCGGACTGCTCCCTGACCGCGGCGGCTAGCTCGAGGGCTGTGGCCAGCATGAGGGGCCTCTGGGAGGCGATCATCCGGTCGCCGATGGTGTTGTGGAAGTTGGCGATCTGCTCGAGCGCCCGGGCCCGTCCGGTGAGGGCCGAGGCCCGTTCCACGAGATCCTTGACTTCGCGGGGCAGTTCGACACCCTGGGCCGACATGCCCCGGGCTTCGCGGATGAGGGCCGTCAGCCGGGGATCGAAGTTTACGCGCATCAGCTTGGCGCTCGTCAGCTCGACCACCGCCGTCTCGTTGCCCAGGGACAGTTCTCGGCCCACCACGGACTGCCTCGTCTCGTTTACCTTGAGGTGAGCGCGTGTACTTTTTTTTTCGTTCGTCAAGGCGTTTTGTTGAAAATTTTGTATACCCATTGCTCGGTCAGCTCCTGTCTCTCCCGAGTGGCTTCTCTGGTGGCGTTTTTGAGCTTCTCCGCGATTTCTTCGTAACCCGGGAGATCCCCGAGTAGCTGTTTCCCGAGTTTTTGTAAGCTTTCGAGCCGGAGCTCCAAGACCCTCGCTGCCTGCACGTTTTGCAATATTTCCGGGGTGTCCAGTAAGTCGGTCGTGTCCGAGTAGTTTTGGCACGCGTCTTTAATCATTTGTTTTTTTTTTTTTTTTTTTTGTTTTTTTGTTTATAACAGTGAAACATTCATCACCACTTTTAAATTTTTGTAATTTACTTTTAAAAAGATTACTCGTTAAGGAGACACAATCGGTGTGGCTGCCATTCACGTGTTTTATGTTTCACAGTTAGAAAATTTTAATTATAAAATTAATAATATATAAAAACTTGGGTAACTATGATTGGAAGAAGAAAAATTTTTATTTCAATTGGAGTCCCAATCTCATAAGAAATGAAACAAAAAGAAAAATAAATAAAGAACAGAGGAGCAATATCTCGCGAGGGAAAATGATTAAAAATATACTCCACCGATAAGATCAGCGTAGGCGGACAAGAGGGCCTGTCGCTCGGGGCGCAGTGAGCCCTTGATCGCCTCCCTCTTCATCAGCTCGCTGTACCGGCGAAACTCCGTCTCCAGCGCGAGGGCCGTCTTAGCTCCGGTGATCTGCACTTTGAGCTTTGCAGCTACGCGCTCCTCCACCGGTGCCAAGCCGTTGTAAACCTTGTCCTTCAATCGCTCCCACTCGACGTCGTTCTCCTCGCCCAGCAGCTCTGACATATTTTTCCACATCAATTATATTGCACTTGTGCTCCCCTTCGATGCTTACATTTATACCTTCGACATTATCGAATTTCTCAAAGAGCGCGTCCGTGCCCAGGTTGACCCTCTCGCTCTGCGTGAGTAACCTCGTCAGTTGCCGATTCTGCGCCCGTATCTCCGCTATTTCTCTGGATGAAAAAGATTCCTTTATCATTTTTTTCTTTCTTGACCGCTTTTAATAAAATAAAAAAAAAAATCATTACTTGAGCCTCGTCTCGAAGCCGCTGCACTTCTCCGGCTTGCACGGCTTTCCCTTCCAAACGTGCGACGAGTGGTGGGGCCAAAACAAGCTCGTCATTCGCACCGACATTTCCACCCACTTTTGACACACGACGGCCCCGTGCCCCGTGGCTTCGTCCTTCGCCCGAGGGTCCGCTTTAGCCTGACGAAAATCCACAATTACAATCTTAAATACTTATACCTATAATATAATCGCCGATAACGCTTACTTTGGCTATCAGAGACTTGACTATTTGGGCGATTTCGCTGCCTATGATTTCGAGGAGGAGCCTCATGCGCTCCTCCGAGTAGACCGGGCCCTCGAGCTTCCACAGCTCGTCCAAGTGCCCGGACACCGAGTCTAGCGTCTCCTCGACCATCAGGAGGCCCTCCCTGCATCGGCAAAAGATCGGTAAGTGAATTAAAAAAAAACCCTCTCGAGCGTACACGAACCTCGCGACGGCCGCGCTCTCGAGCTCGCGCCTGATGTTCTTCAGGTGCAGCACCGCCTGGTCGTAGAGTTTCCGCTCGTGCCCCGTCCGCGATTTGTCCCTCATGAGGGCCTCCTCCTCGACGAGCGAGGCCGTGGCCTTTGGGCCCAACAGCTCGTCCTCGAGCTTCCGCAGGTGGAGCGACTCGAAGCCCTGCCGGTGCAAGGCCGGCGTCCACACTTGGCGTATCGCCTCGGCCAGCGAGGCTGTCCTGTTTTTGCTGACCGACGCCACCTGCACCACCTCGTGAAAGTTCCGCTCCGTGACCGGCGACTCCGAGATCTGTCGTGGCAAGGTTTAGCGATTTTTTGGACATACGCCAACCTTGCAAATTGGACACTTGCCTTGAAAAAGACGAGGGTGGTTTCGCTCGGGGATACGTCGTTGGTCAATTGGACGCCGGATCCCAGGGGCACGGCGCACAGGGTCCGGCACTTGGCGCGGTCGAGGAAGTCTTCGAGCAGGGCCACCTCGTCGACGCTCAGCCGGTCAGTCGTGGACACGCCGAAGAAGTTGTACGCCGTCGCTACGATGAAACCCCGGCGTCTGTCTGCCGCGACCATTTTGCCCCGATTTTTTGGATTTTTTTTTTTTTTTAATACTTATTGAAATTTACGCATTTGTTTTTGTTTTTTTTTTTTTCCTTTCGGGGAGTGCGCCACTTGCTGCGGTACGGCCACAGTGGCTCGAGTGTGTTCCACGTGGTAGCCATGGCGACCCTCGGCTGGACAACAATCGATGTTGCTTGTAGCTGGATTTTCAAATGCGCACCTGTTTGTAGGTACCCACGCGTACATGAATAAATCTACAAAAAGTCGCGGGATGTACAGAGGATATTAGTTCAATCCTGTTTTTCCTCCCGCGCTCTTTGTTTCGACTTTTGTAACAATGATCTCATGGGGAAAATACATAACTAATAAAAATTGTAGCTTGAAATAGTAAGAAAAAAATAAAACCAAAATGACGTTTAATTGGAGCTCCAACAGTATAAATGCATTATGAAGACATTGTCTGTTTTACCTGTAAGGAGGTGATAAGCATTTTTAATTTTACCAGAGAGACAAAGAGAGTAAAACGTGCAGCTCTAAAATGTAAACTAATGTAATTACCGGCACAAGAAGCGATGGATAATCTCCTTTGTGAAAATCCACCTCGTTTTGGCATACAAATAGAGCCGACAGTAACCGAAGCTGCGACTCGTGAATACAAATTTTTAATTTTTCCAAAGCACACGCATCACCACTTTCAATATACATATAATTACGTACTTGTTTTATTTTATGTATCATTAACTGCCGGGAGGTGCGTGTTACTTGCGTGCGCGCCGCGAGCCTCGCATTCCTTCGAAGCGCGCGCTCCTGTGACTCGCCAAACGACAATGCATAAATCGATGGAATATCATTCCAAGACGTTTCATAAATATAATGATAGCCACGCCAAGTGACGACGACCGTCGATTTATCTACTCATTTGCTTCTATACATATAAATGCCCGAGCAAAACATGTTTTTTAACTATCTTCTTTATCCTTTTTTTTTTCTTTCTTTGTTGAGTATCCTTTGATTCGCAATGGGTCGTAAAAAGATAAAACCCAAGACCAACAGCCCCCTAAAAATATCTCGTATCTCGTAAAAACAGACCTGTAACACGCGCAAAAATAATGATAAAAAAAAAAAAAAGAAGAAAAGAAAATTACTCCAATAGAGCCAAACGATCCCTCTCAGCTCCGAGGAATTCCGATCCGCTGTACTACCTACACCGAGACGCAAAGCGCGTAAAAAAGGGCCACTGGCCGCGATAAAGAAGAGGAGCGAGCACGAGGGGATAAAATCCCATACGCGCGCTGTGTACAACCGATCCTACGCAACATTGTACACTGTATAAATAGGTATATGCATGTATGCGTGATAAAAAATAGCTGCAGTGGGAGGAGGAAGACGAGGAGGAGGAGGAGAGGCGCGAGCAAAGTAACGCTGCGTGTGCGGACACTCGCTGCTGTACGTTACAGAACGCGAGAGAGTGAGAGAGAGAGAGAAAAGCATCAAGGCCGAGAGCAGCATCGGTTTGGCGCAGCTCGACAAAGTCAGTCAGTCGGTAAGTTACACTGGTGTTGTCTGCGTTGTCGAGCATTATTTTCATTCGCGTGTACCGTGTGCTTTGTATCTTGAAAATATATACATATATTTATTGGTGTATCGCGCACCTGTATTGTTTTTCCTCGCGGGAGTGTCGCGTTTGGGAGATAATTTATACATTGTGTATGTACCTTATGCAACAGTGCTCTTTTTTTCTTTTGGACCCAGAAGACACAGGTACATTTTTTAATTTTACCTTTTTTTCTTGAAAAAGGTGGCGTCGAGCGAGAGGTTCTTTTTTATGGTATACTACGCGCGAGCGTTTCATGTTAATTTATTTGCCTCTGCGACGCAAAAAAGTTCACGTGTGCACTGTTCGAGAGAACACATGTCTAATCTAATTTTTCTTTCTTTTTCTTCCTCGTGCTTTCTCTTGCTGGTTAAAAAAACTGTAAACGGCTCGTTTTTTTATTATTAATACAGGCGATATGCGCGTGACGAAAGTGTTATCACATT
The DNA here is from genome assembly GCF_000648655.2 of Copidosoma floridanum. The sequence continues at coordinate 849,568 of NW_019379465.1, read as the reverse complement.
ATCGCCCTGGTTGAAAGCGAGTTCGACGAATAAATTATTACCGAAAGACTCAAAGTATGCGGAAAATTTATGTCAACCACCAAAATCGGGGAAAAAAAAAACATATTATCAACCAAGCACGTCGCCACTGATAAAAATCTTATGAAAGCGATGTCGTAAGAAAAACAAAAAAACACCTTGTCAATCAAACCGTACACCGATCTAGTATATATGTACTCGACCAACACCGGCGACATCGGCCATTCATTCGCGAATAAATCGGATGAATGAATCTCGGTCGCCGGGCGCCCTCGTACACATACAGAGCCACGGGAGCATCGACTCCTCTCGCGCGTTTGTAAACAAACCCCGCCCCGAAAAACAAGGGAATTTCACTCGACAAACATTCATCCCCGCGCGTATATTTTTACTCTCTCTCCCGCGCGCACGTGCCGGCCAGCTGTATAAAGCACACACGCCGATAACCCAAAAAGCTCGGGAGGGAAAACAAAAAAACCCACGGATAAACGTGCAAAAAAAGGGCGTCGTCGCTCATCAGCTGCAAGAATAAAAGAAAAAAAAAAAAAAATAAGCAGCCGCGATGAATGATGAATCATTGGCCGAGCATTTCGCTGCTCGTCTGTAGTGCCATTACGTAAAGAGGAGCTGGTGCGCCTCTCTGCCTCACCATACACGTATATAATAATAATACAATAACCCCACTGCGCTGCATGTTATGCGGCGATCTCTGATTCTTTGCAGGTTTACCGAGCCCTCGAGCCGCCCTACCGGTTTTCGCGCTCCGTTTCGCTTCCTCTCATCTTTGGGCCGTGTACTGTGCACCGGTGCAGCATGAAGAACGAGCACGCGGGGGAAAGCAAGGGTCCGCCCAGTAGGTTCGCGATGCTCGTGAACGTCTTGACGCACGTCCTGCTGCTCGCCCCGGTGATCTACATCGTCGAGCTCGGCTTCGAGAACTACAGCCTGTTCTCCTGGCACCCGATCTGCATGGCACTGGGAGTGAGTGTTACTTTTTCTTTTTAACTTATTTTTGGGAGGAGGGGAAGAGTTTTCACGGGGCACTCGTTGCTCGTTGGTGCGGATCGAAGAGGGAAATCGGATCGGTTTGTAACCGCTGAGAGAGTACAGAGTATGTGTGATTAGGCTGAGGTCATGGTTTATTATTAGGTATGTATATGCCTGGCGGTGATGACTTCTTCTTCTTCTTCTTTTGAATAAAATTCCGTTTCGTCACGTGCGGTACAATGGAAGCTTTTTTTTTTTTTTTTTTTTTCCTTCTTTTTAATGAATCAGTGGGTGCTGCAAATTACCGTAGCGATTTGCAATCTTGTTTCACGATATATAGTCAAGGCCGATTTTTCTTTTTTTTTTTTTTTTTCACGCTTTAACTAACGGGTGTACCATTAAATTCATTCGTACCGGTGTTTTCAAAGTGCTTTCCAACGAGCACGTCCTCGCGAGAGCGAATCGGCGCCTTTTCGAACGGAGTCAATTGAGGCATCGGCCGGGATTGCGTCACGAGAAAATACGCGCACGTACTTATACGCTTCATTCGGCAAATTTGAACCATCATCGGCCGATATATTCTTTTTTTTTGTTTACTCTCGTCCGCGCCAAATTTAGACTCTCGCACGAAAAACAATAAAATCAAAGAGATAAAAAAAGCATCTTTTGCGGAAAAACAGAGTCGGCAATAAAAAAAAAAATGGGTCGACGTATACAATCGGCGCTAATAAATTTCGTCACCTCGACTCGGCGAATTCAGCAGCCTCAATTACAGAAGAGCCTCGCCGCTTCTGGGAAATCGTTCTACTTGAGAGATGTCGCCCTCCTCCCTCTCGATTTGCATGAAAGAGCAATAAAAAAAAAAAAAAAAAAAAAAAAAAAAAAAAAAAAAAAAATCCCCCATCACTTGCAGGCCGGGCTTCTGATCGTCGAGGGCGTCTACGCGATCTCGGGCGAGGTGTACGCGACGCGCAAGGTGGCGCGCAAAAAACGCGTGACCCTCCACTGGATCCTCCACCTGATCGGTCTGCTGCTAATGACGGCCGGCTTCGTCGTGATAGTCGTCAACAAGAACATCCACGGCAAGTCTCACTTTGTCACGCTACACGGTATCCTCGGCCTCGTGACTTTCGTCCTCGTCTGGGCGATCGCGGGCTTCGGCGTTCTCACGAACAACGCCCAGTGGGTGTACCCGCGCGTCCGGCCCGTCCTGCTCAAGGTCGTGCACGGCTTCGCGGGGATCGGCATGACGGTACTGCTGCTGGTTACCCTCGTCAATGGCACCTTCAACAACTGGTGGGACCACATCGGGGCGTCGGTCACGGGCCGTGCCCTGGCCCTGGCTGCCTTTGCCGTTGCCGCGGTCATCGTTCTCGTCAAGCCCGTCATCGGGGCCGTCGCCAGGACTCGGGTCCTCATGAAGAAACCATCTCCGTCCACCCAACTGCAGACCAACAGCTCGTAACGCGTCGCGCCCACATACATCATGTACATTCGCCGACTTTACTTGCTTCGCTGGAGTGACATCTCAGTTTGTACTGTATATATATACATGGTTGGGACTTTCGCAGCGGTTGGCGAAACGGTTACGGTGGTACCCTCGGATGGAAGTCCCGTGTGGGAGAGCTCGAGAGATGAAATATGGGGAAAAGAGAAAGCGTTTCCAAAGATACATAAATATGTGTGTACGTTAAGCAATTTAGCGCGTCGTATATTTTTTTTTCTCTTGCATTTGCTGCTTGTGCCCGATCGTTGTGACGCGTCTTGATGCCTACATATAATATATATATGCTCAAGGGGATAAAGAGTCGTTGCAAAATTATCGGTATTCGTGATGATGATACTTTTTTCTCTCGCACGCCAATGTTTGTTTTCTCTTCGCGCGGTGTACTTTACTTTTTTAAACTTTACTCGACAAAATATTTTTATAACTATATGTGTCTTTGTGATACTTGCAACAATGGTATACTTAATACATGTACGTGTATTACCTTCGAGTGAAAACTTTTTTGCCAAGTTAACGTTGCACGAGGTACTTTTTTGTAGCACGTCATTTGAAACTGCATCCTTATATATGTGTGTCAGATGATTTTTATGACAAAATTACGGAATAATAAAACCGTGAGGTATTTCACGCTCGCGCACGTGCCGTTAATCATCATCGCTTATTTAGCACCAGCTTAATTGACGAATAAAAAAAAAAAAAAAGAGAGTCTCGGTCAAGTGTGTGCGAGTCACTTGAATGTGCATTGCCGTCATTTTTAACTTTTTCGCATTTCATGAGCATAAACAAATTAGTGTTACTTATATATATAGGCTAAGCGATGTATGTAATAAATCGAGCCGACAAACCATATATCAACACTTTATTAATCTTACACGCATCATATACATATACACATAATATAATGTATATCATCGTACTATGTATCTTCAAAATAGAACATTAAAGTTTTTTTTCTTTTTCTTTTTTGCTTCTTTTTTTTTTTCTTTTTTTTCTTTCATCAATATCTTAAATTAAGTATACATCTGCTTTTTTTTGTTTTACACTTACAAGAATAATTTTCTTACCGCGACAAAACTTTGTTCTTCGTCTTGACATTATGTAACAACTTGTATACACCTATTTTTATTTTTATACATATTTGCATCTATATTTTTATATGTAAAAACCGCGATGTTCACAATAAACAACTTTTTGAGACATAATAATTTAATTTGGGTCCGATTCATTTCAAAACGTTTTTCCCGGTATTTACCAAGCGACAACAGACATAGACAATGTTTTCAAGCCAAATGACTTTGGCCAACAATCAATTCTTGTCATTACTCTACGAAAACAAAAAATGTACAGATTGTTATGTTTTTCTATACATCACATCACAATTCTGTTGGTACCTAATTTATTTTCGGCTTTTATATTTTACACTTAATCTACATAAAGATTTACTCCGCTCGTCTTTACATAATTTTTCTATTGTTTATCAAACATTTGACGACTGCCATGAATTACAGCGCTTTTTGAGACTTTAATACTTTTTCTTACGTGAGTTACATTTGAGGGACAACAAATGAATATTCACGATGCATCACTGATGTAAAGGTATCAAACATTTTTCTAAAACTTTCCAAGGACGCACAAAAATTTCGAGACGCAGTATAGGAATTATAAGTTTATCCATAGCATATAAAGCACATTTTCTCCCTCACCATTCATTCGCAATATTTACGTACGAGACTTGAAAATTAATTTACAACGTATACATACTCTGGTTAGCTCTCGGAGTAACATTTTACCACAAAACGAAGAAAAATTTTTGACCAGCCAGTGTTTCATGGATTTACAATAAACTTTACCTGTCGATTTCAAACATTTCGTTAATTCTACCATCTCTAACTGTGTGTGTATATTCAGGTGAAGTTTCACTCCGAAGAACGTGACAGTAGTACGCGTTTCGCGTTTTCACTTTAAAATTACTTGCGCCTGTTTATTGTGCTGCAAACAAAACGGATGTCATAGAATCAGACATATCTCAATAATTGAACTTAACGTTACTTCCCGTAAAATCCTTTGCTCGTACATCATTTAGGACACATTACTTTGTACTGTCTGCTCTATTATTTGTTAGCTCATTAAATAAGCTCAGAGCACTTGGCCGCAAGTGGACCAGTCACCATCGCTCAAGTTTATTTTTCATTTAGTTTAATTTTTGTTTTTTTTTTTTCTCATTTTTCCTGTTTTACTTACGAAAAGACTTTGCGAATACTACTATGAACAACCTTACAACGCTGGTTATAATTTACTTATTTTTTTTTTTTTTTTTGCTCTCACTTTTTTGGTAAACAGAGTTGCTGCATCTTTTCCATCTTTTTTTTCATCACCCAAGCACCTGCTACAGTTAACGTCTAATTAACAACAAATAACGTATACTTTTTACTTTTATCTGCCCATCGTTTGCAATCATCAAATTTTCCAGGATCTTGGCGACATATTATTATTGTTTCATTTATTTATACATCTCTTAATCTTATAAACTTTCTATTTTTTTTTTTTTTTTTTTTTTTTTTTTTTTTTTTTTTTTTTTTTATCGGCTCCAAGGAGAGTACCACAAGTAATGCTTTATACATTTCCTACTATTACGTATTTTGATATTTATATGTGTATGTATATATTTTCACCAGCTACGGTACCGTTGATAAACGTATCCACGCGGGACATTTATTTTTCACGGGTATAGCTTTAACTATGTAATATCAGTCACTCTTTTTTTTACACGTGTACAGTCACCTTTTTTGGGGGACAATATCACTATGTTACTTCGCAGAAAAATACTTTAAGCAAAAATTTTTAACACAACAGTATATCTACATGACTCACGTTTTTGGGAGATTACAAAAATCTCTATACGTTTCCTCTCGGACACTTACGCTTATCTACTGTTTACTTATTGTTAATAGCACTCGCACTTTCTTTTTCGCCTTACAATTGTAAGAATTACAACATTTCTCACTTTTCTCTAACATTGTTTAGAGAGGGATAACCCATTTATTTTATTGTGACTTTTGATGAGTACTTACGTAATAAATTTTTTTCATTTTTTATAAACCCTTCTTTTGTATCATCGGAAATAAGGTTTTTGTCAATTCCAATTTAGTTGATAGTGGGGATTGTATCTTCAATTTTAAAAAATGTAACAAATTATTTTTATTTTCAAACTTATCGTCTACGTAAATGAATAAAAGTCTTTGATGAAGGAGGTTTCGAAAATAACATAAAAATCAGTAGATTTTTGTCGTAGAAAATACAAACTAATAAAATTACTTTTGATTGAATAATGTATTAATAGTTTAGTAAAAAATTCATCAGTCGTTATATGCTTTATATAAACTGAGCTATTTATATAGTCGTGCTGGAAAATAAGTCTACCACTTTCCTTATAACTAAGCAAAAATACTCTTTATTACATTTATGCTATTTTTTAATCTGGTAGTATCAGTGATAAAAACGTAAACCATTACAATTATGTTGACATAGAAATGTATATGGATAAAAATTTAGAAATAAAAATACGATTACATTATTGGTACAATATATTTATTTTAAAAAAAAAGCTTTGTGTGAGTGACACAAAGAGTTTCTAAATTATTTTAGGAACTTTTATCTATAATCTAGAGACTTTCAAATTTTTAGTAAAATTTATAATAGTCTAAATAAAACGAAAAAAAAAGAAAAAGCAAGAATTTTAGTTAATACTAGTCAAGGCAGAGATCAATGGACGTTTACCCTCACATTTAAGTATCATGAACTCACATTTATTTCCTAGAGAAAAAAAAATGTTTTTAGCATTGTGGCTAAATGGCAAGACGATTCACATACTTTGCACGAGTACAAACACTTTCTCACTGTAATTGATTTGTGTTTTTTTTTTTTCCATATGAAGCAAATATCAGATTAAATTAAGTACAAATTAAAAGTCATCTGGTAACATTGATATATGTATTTTTTATACTAATCATACAGATAGTAACGAATGTAAATAAACCTCTGAGTGGCTTATACATGTCGTACATTGGAACACATATCTAAACACCCATATTATTCTTTTTTTTCTTTTTTTTTTTTTTTTTAATCAACAACACTTTGTTTCTCACTAACTATAACTTATAAATAATTGTAAGTATATTTAACAAATAAAGGGTCATGTTTTTCATACGGCTTATTTTTCATTTTTATTGACTATTAACATTGAACGAACCAACAATACCTTTTGATCTCCACTTTGTACATACCTGCGCAACACATTTGGTACTCGCGAGTGTTAATGATTTTGCGCGAACTCATAATTGCAATATTTACCACAGCCCAAATTCACAGAATTACGTGGAATTCTGGACCAAAATACAAAAATCTAATTCGTTGAGTGCAGGTAAGTGGAGATTTCCTTTTAATGGTATCCAAATCATCGTAGTGCCATTTTTATCGTGTGCTGGGTGTATCGGTTTTCGAAAAAGAGTATATTTATGTATTTTAGATTTTCCATTGGCGTAGCTTTGGTGATGATAACTAATATTACTGTTTCATTATCAACGTATCAAAAGCTTCAAACGTTTCAATATTTCTGTTTATACTCTGAACCAAGCACTGATTTCATTCATTTATTTATATACAACTTTAAATTTGTTAGTTTTCCAAAACAGTAACTTTAATATTTATATGTTAGTTGTAGTTTTTCCTCTATGTATATATATTTAAAAAAATTCTCTTCAGGACCAGCTGTAACGTATTATATATATATTCGATTTTTGAAATAGTGCATATATATCAATGGAAATGCATACACGAATGTAAATTCATTGTATTCGGGTACCTATAATAATTTTTTTCACAGTAAAAAGAGAAATTTTCATTTTCTTTTGATAAATCACTTTTCATCGATTAGCAAACTGTGCACATCTTTTGAATTGAATCGTCGAGTATACTTGTGGTTTATTAACAATAAATTTTGAGTTTCAAATCAGCAATGCTTACGTAATTCCGGCATCCATTGTGAAAGACATGAGCGTTTGGCTAAGGGCATATATAGGTGATGTGTATGTGTATATTTTTTGTGGACTGTAGCCGCGTTGTTTTTCTCAAGTGTCTCAAGTGCATGTTTATCTCGAGTTTTTTTCGATTTCATTCATATTTATATTTAATGTGTCTCATTCAATTTCGTATTCAATTTTCTCACCACTCCGTAGATTTCCGATTGAAAGCAAGCTCTCTTAAAGCGGAGCGTATGGAATGAAAAAAAATTGAAATTGATTTTTACGCTTTGAAAAAACAATTGTCAGGAAAAAAAAAAAAAAAAAAATTATTCACATTTCGGCACTTGCGTTTATTACGAATTTCATGTAGTAAAATATCGTTTGTTAAATAATCGATTTTCCTTACAGTCATGATAATTATCACTCTCGGAATTGAGCTAAAAATATATTGTTTTATTTACATTATCAGGTATACAATACATGCACCGCAAATCCAAGTAGTTAAAATTTCGATTTTTTATTGAATGCATTGCCGTTGTATTGATAAGAATTTCAAGAACAACCTAATCTACGGTGCACCAAGTATTTAACCGGTTCCGCTAAACTGTGCACTTTTTAATGAGAAAAGCCAATGTAGAAAAGCTATATAGAGTGAAAAAAAATGGTTTAATTTCTACAGCCTTCTCATATCAATTAATTCAATCGGTTTGGTAAAATAGTTCAAGAATCATCGATTTGGTTTTATCAACGTCTCTACAGAAATACATTGTAAGGAAAAAAACAAAAAAAAAAAAAAAAAAAAAAACAAAACGAAATTTCAACAAAGTGTGTAGTTCATCACACTTGAATTATTATTGAGTAAGCATCATAAATTTGATTGAGATCTAACGCGATTGTAATTTTACACCCTCGGATTGACCATGTGTGTGTGTGTGTGTGTGTGTGTGTGTGTGTGTGTGTGTGTGTGTGTGTGTGTGAAGTAAAAATCATACAGCGATGTAAATTTTACGAAACGCAGTAAATATCCTCCGAAAAGACTGATTTATATCACCTTGGGAAAGTCGCTACGAAAAAAACCTCGGGTATCTCCCTTGCGCATGAATTTCGTCCCGCAACTACTGAAAAATTGAAACAAGCTCTATAGCTTCAGCGGCAGCTAAAAATAACACCGCTACAGTCACGGGGTTGAAAGGGAGGAACCGGGACTACTGGCATGGGAGGGGGGGGGGAGGGGAGCTGTTTAGAGTACAAAGATCGATCGGTCGTGGCGGCAGCAGCATCATCACGCTCGGGCGTCACTTTAAAATCCAAAGGTGGAGAAGGTGCACTTGTGCGAGGGGTAATCGTCGTAGCAGGGGCCACCGTCGTCCTGTCAGACCTGTTGGGAGCTGATGAGATCGGTTTTGCTCGAGTTCTTGAGGATCGAGGGCCCGGGCAGCTTTTGCGAGCTACCGGCTTCCGCGCTGGCTCCCTGCGTCGTCATCGGCTGCCCGTTCACCAGGACTATCGTGTCCCGCACCGAGTCGTAGCCGCACTGCCCACCTGCGAATATCGTTTTAACTTCGTCCTTTACTTTATTAATTCGATTCACACTTACTTCTCGTCTGTTTTATAACTACGTGTAATCATACATCATGTTTAAGGAAATACGACGAAGGCAATTTTTTTCACGTGACCCCAACTGGAGCTGATAAAATTAAATTGCACAGTACTACGTCAGCTCGCAAAAAATCTTTAAAAAAAGTAAGCAAGTGAAACATGTTTGTATGGGAAAAAAAAAAAAAAAAAAAAAAACAATATTCGATTATCCTTTGTATACGCAACATCATATGTGTCATATCTGTGTACGTCAGAAAAGCTTATCCGTACCCCGTGGTGAACAAACCTGCGGGTGTTCCGAATCTCGGTACATGATACACCCAGTCGAACTTTCTAATCCAATATGCCACGTATCCACGTGACCCTCGCACCATTTCTTTAACTTCTCCCCGACCTCTGTCCCACTTCCCACGCAAAATCCCCCCCCCCCCCACTGCGACATGTCGTGCATCCAAACAGCGCTACGCCCAATACAACGTGTATCACAATCGACATCGGGTTGAAAGAAAAAGAGGTTGGTGGAAAAAAAAAGAATCTCAACAATGCGGGTGAAATTACCTGGCGACGGGGTGTGGGGCACTGTCCTGGACGGGGTGAGGGGGTTGCGCGAAGCAGGACCCCAATCCGGGGTCGGTTGGAGGAGTTTGCGCGCTCGACACCAGACGCTCTCGTTGTTCGAACTCCGCAGCTCGTCCTCCTCCTCGTCCTCGTCCTCGTAAGCCGGACGTCGCCGCTTGCTCACCCTCAGTTGGCTCTACAAAACACGACATAGGTACATATTTATATATCATCGCGTGGGCGCAAGAGCGCGTGGGCGAGCCTCGGCTATAACATAGATCCACGCCTCGCGCAACGAAACGTCAAACACGTGCTCGAATTATTTGGGTTTTTTTTTTTTTTTTTTTTTTTTTTTCACGCGGATGAGCGAGCTCGTATAATGGGGTGGATGTATGATAACAAGTCGACATTATATTATGCGCGCTCGGTTAATCCGAAACGTCAGCTTAGCATCTGTTTTTTTCTTTTTTTTTTCATCCCTGCACGAGAGAGCCTAATGTAGCACACGGTACACAGCTGTATACAGCCAGTGAACAAAAATCGGGATTATCGAATTTGTGGTAAGAGTATTAAAAAAAAAAACCATCAATGTAAAATAAGAAACAGCAATGTTATTCATTGATCGGTATTTGTAGGGCAAAGCACACACAAATATACTCACGATGGCAAGGCCGACGATAACGAGGACCGGGACGAGTCCAACGAACCATCCGACCGCGTCGGCCCAAATGGGGTAGGTGTAGGTGCCGTACTTGAGGGGCTCGTACTCGACCCAGTTGAAAAAGAGGATGAAAAACAGGGCCGCCGGCGTCACGAGTTTCCACATCCACGTCCAAAAGAAGCGCCAAGCCCTGCCCCGCGCCCCAATCATCTGCTGGACGTCGTCGAGGAAACGATCCGCCCCGTACACCCACGCAACCAGGATACACTCGGATATCGCTATCAGCAGGACCGACCAGTTGGCCGCGTACTTGTCCATCAGTTGCAGCCAGTACATACCGGCCTGCACGACGATTATAATTTAGCTTGGTCATCAACAACAATTAATAATAATGATGATGATGATGGTGATGATGATGAACGGGACTCACGTTGGTGGTGAATATGAGGCCACCGGCGTAGCCGAAAACCGCGCAGCCCAGGACGACCCAGAGCTTGTAGTGCCTGAGCGCGGGGATGCCGTCGAGGATGGCGGTGGTCACGGTCTCCATGAGGGCGAACTGCGAGTCCAGGCCCAGCGTGAGCAACATCACGAAGAACAGTAGCGACCAGACCGGCGCCACGGGTAGCCTCGACACCACCTATCAAAAAAAAAAAAGAAGACCAATGGTCATCGAGGATGGTCCAAACCAAATGAAAAATATAGCATATAGAAGGGGGTAGGTGGGGGTGTGAAACCTCGGGGTAGACGATGAAAGCGAGGCCGGCGCCCTGGTCGACGACCGAGGCGACGGGGACGCCGAGCTCGTGGGCGAGGAAGCCGATGACGGAGAATATGACGAGGCCCGCGAAGAACGAGGTCCCGATGTTGCTCACGGCCACGATGAGCGAGTCCTTGTAGCAGTTGTTGGTAAACTTGTTGTACGAGCTGAGGGTGATGAGGCCACCCCAGGCCGGGCTCAGGGCGAAGAATATCTGGACCGCGGCGTCGCCCCAGACCTTGGCCGAGGTGAGCCGTTGCCAGTCGGGCGTCAGGTAAAACAGGATACCCTCGTCGGCACCCGGCAGCAATATACCCCGGCAGAACAGGGCGATCTGCACGCGTAAAAAAAAGTGATCAGTCGTTGATGAAAGAGAGAGTGAGAGATATAAGTTCGTCCCGGACTCACCAGAACCACGTAGGGGAAGAGAGCGGTGAAGTAGACGACCTTGCCGGAGCTCTGCACGCCCTTGCTCAGGCAGAGGAACACGATGATCCAGGCGAGCAGGAGGCAACCGGCCATTTTCGGGCTTATCGTCCCGGTATCCTCGATCCCGTGGCTCAATCGCAGCACGTGGTTACTGATGCAACAATCAAAACACGCACGAGGTATTGAATGTGAAAAGAAAAGAAGGGACGAGCAAAGCCTTACTTGAAGTACTCCTCGGCAGGGGGTTTCCTGACGATGGACGCCAGGCTGTCGGCGGTGAGGTTCATCGCGGCCAGTTGGGTCGAGTTGAGGCACTCCCTCTTGAAGTACGTCATGTTTTGGCTGGTGCAGAGCAACGTCTCCTCGGGCATGAAGCACTCGGACGTGCTCCACTCCTCCTCGCACTCGCTCCAGGGTACTTTGCTGCCCCCTGTATCCGATGAAATACAACAAAAACAAAATATTTACACAATCGCTTTGGAAAAAGAAAAAAAGAAAAAAAAAGAAAACTTACCAGCTACCGAGGCCACCATGTAGTATATCGTCCAGCCGATTATGAGATTGTAGTACATCATGACGATGGCGCTGACGATGACCATGCCGTAGCCAAGGCCCCGCAATAGCGGGCAAAACCTCTTGTAAGCCGCGACTGGGCCCAAACTCGCGTACTGGCCTGCATTGATACCATTGTTAAACCAACCCTTAACATTATTTTAATGGACCCTCGCGAAGATTAAAAAGCCTACATGTACTTGTGTATATTAGTCGTAGGTAAATATATACTGCATTTTTAACACGCTCATCCAGTTTGTATTGTACGTACTCTGGGGTGGTCCAAAACTTTTCCGATACTCGGTTGAAAATTTATGATCGACGATTTAGTGGCTCTTACAAAGTGCCATTTTTTGGCAGCAAAACGCCGGCGATTTAGCGGAGGAGGGGAGTGAAGTAAGTGTAATTTAGTGCAACAAGTCCAAGAGATTTTTTTTTATGCTTCATTGTTACTTTGAAATTTCATCGAGGCCTTGAGTTGGTCGATTCTAAATGATATATTGGCCGAAAATTCACACGAATCAGAGAACGAAAAAGAAAAAAAAATTTTCATCAAACGAAAGTTGCAGAGGCGAGTTATATAGATAAACACGATGGGAGATCCACGTGGCCTTGATTCTTAATCAAAACGCGCCACCCGTACATTCGTCGGATCCCTAAAATAATATTGTTGGTATAACGTGGTCATGAAAAACAGAAGAAACCGCATCTCTGAATTCCTAATCCAATTATATCGAAGGAAAACTTTTTCAAAGAAAAATTGTTGGAATCAAGGTGAAAAAAAGTTAAAAACAGTAACAATGATAATGCACGCTGGAGAGGAGTAGAGAAAAGAAGCCACGTGGAGCCGAAGCCGAAGTTGGCCAAAAACGTGATTGATGCTCCCAGGGGGGCCATTAAAATGCAGCGAGGGCTTTCGAAAGTCTTTAGAGAACTTTGAGAATTGAAATACCCCCCCAGCAGCTGTAGTATATTACATTACACTCACGCGTAGCAAATAATAAAAAAAAAAAAAAAAAAAAAAAAAAAAAAAAAAAAACNGTTTTCACATAACTGTAATTTTGAGTGTTTTGATTCCATCTTTACGTTAAAAAGATATAAAACTGAAAGCTTTGAAAGTAAATGATAATTTAGGGACTTTAATTGCGTATAGTTTGAAAGTATTCAGTCAAAAAGTTTTGTTGGAAAAAATTACCTACCTAATGTGATATGCTTAAAGAAAAAAATTGCTAAGAATTATACAGTGAAATGATATAAAAAAAAAAAAAAAAAAAAAGAATATAAGGAAGCAAACTCACCGATCGACAATTCCATGAACATCAAAGGCAGCCCGGCGATGACGAGCATGACGGTGAAGGGTATGAGAAAGGCCCCGCCGCCGTTCGAGTAGCAGAGATAGGGGAACCTCCAGACGTTGCCGAGGCCGACGCTGTAGCCGAGCAACGAGAGCAAAAAGTCGAACTTGCCGGTCCAGGTGCCACGCTCCGGGTGCTCGTCCTCTCCCGCCTCCAGGGGCGCCTGGCTGTTCGCCACCGAGTACTTGTCCTCGTTCTATAGTCACAAATACATATAGGGTTTGACCATTATTCACATCCAACCCCTTATTTTTTTCCATTCGGGTAAACTTTTGTTCATATAGGGGTGAGGAAGATACGGGAACCTCTTTTTCAACCAATGCGTGAAAATATCCGCAATACCTCGTGTTTTTTGTAATTTGTCCCAAGCACCGGTCAACATCTACTACGCGAATGTACCCTAGTTCTGGTAAAAAAGAAAAAAATTTTACTTTTCGTGTTGAAATGCGCGAAGGACGCGACATGACAAAAATAACACGAGCTCTTCAATTTAGGTGCAATTATCATATTACATGTTTTCGTTATAGCGTTTAAAATTTATCGGGGTTGGTAAGAATTTTTTTCCCCCACCCTGCACCGCTATTCATCATAACTATGTACAGGGCGAGTAAATGCAAACGAGGCTTTCGTCGTTTTGAACAGCACCAATTCGCCTCGAATCGACTTTTCGCTCAATGTAAATGCGAAAATTAAAATTCCCTCGTGCCATATTTGCAACGGCTCCTCCTCTCCGCAAATAACGAGCGGTTTCAACGAGGTGAAAAAACTAAGGTTTACTTAATTCAATCGACAGGTACACGCATCCACTTTTCGTATATATTGTCGTTATCTCGACGAGTTACTCAACGGTATTCATTGCACAACCCCTCTTCGATTCACTTTTTTTTTTTTTTTTTTTTTTTTTAATGTAGCTACGCGGTAGTAGTGGTAAAATAAGGGACGCATAACAGTGTCCAAAAGAGCGGGACGGAGGAAGAAAAAAAAGTAGTTTCTATTATGGACATGCTATTTCCCATATTCGTATTAAAAAAAAAAAGCGATTGTATCGGCATACGCGCAAGCGAAGGAGCAAGCTCCATAATCAAAAAGAGAGCGACCGATGCGATGTAATCCGCTGTGCTCGATCGACGATGATAATCCCGGTTGGAAGGGGGTGTTGGAGGAAGTTTAAAAAAAGATCGAAAGTGGGGCTCGGGTCGTAATCCTTCGCGCACCGGAGGCAGTCAAGTTCGTTGCCCATATATGTATATACACACGCGCAGGGGTTGTAATAATAATAATAATAATATAGAGTGGGGGATATATCGCGCGAAGAGCTCCGCAAGTGGTTACACGCCGGAAAACTTGATCGGGCAATGTTTATCGAAAAGCCGATATGTGGCATTTAGACGCCCAATCGGATTGAATTTCAAAGTGTATGATAAACACACGCGCGAGCCGTCGCGCGTCGCGTAACCGCACACCGCTACGAATACATTGATGTATACACAAAGTTCAAATATTAATAAAAAAAACAAGGTGTCTTTGTGCGCACAAGGAAGAATGATCACCGAATCGTCCATATGTAACGACATTAAATTGTTACTTGTTATTAAGGTGCACGGGGAGGAGGCATATACATATTATATACACGCACGTGTAACGGAGCGATTTAACCGGGCGTTTCTGTACACCCCTCTTTTTTCTCTCTCCGATCGTCTCCCCCGATTAGCGAGAATTTATAATTAAAAAAGGAGAGGGCGTGGAGGAAGAAAAAACAATAATCTGGATTAAAATTGCCAATGACGCAAACACCTTCTCGTAACGCACTGTTATCTCACCACTGTGCCGCTTAATACGTATATATACATATACTTTATCATCGTCAACCCACAAACGCAAACGTGACGAGCGATCCGACAGAGAGAGGGGAAAAAATTCACGCGAGCCCGCAAAATGAATGGGCAGACACATCATCCCTCTCTTCTTATACAGATGGTAATAATACACATACCCGAGTTGTACGTATACGTATCCTCGCTCTGGCCCGAAAATCGATCACAGCATCATCCCATCCCCCATGTCTCGGCGAAGCTCAAGTCATGTCATATTCGCGGATTTTCCTTTTTCCCTTCTTCCTTCGTCGTCATCTTCCTTAAATCACCCACCCATCGGATCAAAAAAAAAAAAAAGAAAAAAAAAATCCCTGAATGGAGAGAAAGGAGGAATCATAAAACTGAGGGATAAACACAGAGCTATACATGTACATACGGAGAGTAGGGTGTACACACACACACACACGTATGAGTGTATATATGTATATACGATAACTTACGTCCCAGCAGTCGAGGTAAGGGCGTATACGTGGCGAGGAGTCCTCCATCCTTGGGCCGAGAGATGAGAAAGAGAGATACAAATGAGCGAGAGATAGAGGGTGGGCGTGGGGGGAGGAGGGAGAGCTTTTCTCGTGCGAGCCTCGTCTTTTTTTTAAAATCGGTCCAGCCTGCGTCTCTTCATCCCTCCGCTGTAGGGGGAGTTGGGGAGTAAGTGAGTCCTCCTCGTTATATCTCGCTCTTATAAAGTACCAGCACAACGAGCACCTTGTTTTTGTACCCTCGTCAATAACATCATCATCATGATCACCGTCGACGAGTGCAACTCGATACGCGACAATGAACTCCAGTATCGACGGCTACCCTTGCTGCTGGCCAAAAAAGCTCTCCATACTCGCCGCACATGGTTCCTACATCGGCATCACGTCAGCTACCTCGAGCTTTCGGTATCCCCTTGCGCTGCATCCACTGCACGTGTATATATATGTATGTATATATATTATGTACTCCTCGGCGATGCTGCACCCTTGTGTGGTATCATCGGCACTGCCTTCACCATATCACCACCGCCCGGCAGCAAAGTGTACCGCGGACGAGTCACCCCCTTGCCACCCCACCTGTACGCGCTGCTGCAATCAGCAAAGGCACTTGAGCATCAAACGCAGCGCGGCTGACCTTGAAAGAGCCCGCTCGAGCAGCCCCTGGCTCTGGGCTTACGGTTTCGGAGAAACAACGACCGCGGAACCGGTACAACTGGTGCTGGCGCCAACGAGGGAAAACAACAACAACAAACGGTACAAAAAAAAAACAAAACAAAAAAAAAGCTCGCAAGCTCGTCTGTGTGACTTTGGGCGGCGGACCAGCAGTACCAGCCTGCTGGTGCTCTCATTGCCGACTGGCTCTCGCTAGCCGCTTCGTGCTCCGGAACGTGCTGTGTAAGTGTGTGTGTATATTGTACCTGGCACCGGAGAGGCGCGCAGAGCTTGTAGGAGCCAGTATAGTGGCGGCAGTAGAAGCAGCGCCTCGATCGATATCGCGGCTCCTGCGAAACCTTGCACCCACCCCCTATACTCCTCTATACAATATATCCTCTGTGTGGGTGTGTACGTGTTGCCGTTGGCCTCCCTCCCACCCACGAAAGCTCAGCCTCTACGTAAAACTATAGACGCCATCGCTACTCGGAGAGGTGGCGTCCTCCCTTTCGCGAGTGTGTGTGTGTGTGTGTGTGGATGCTGGAAGCCGGCGAGTACCAGACAGAGCCGGAAAAATCGCTACGAATAACGCGGCTCCCCTGCTTTTCTCCCTCGGTCGTTTCTCCCCCCGTTTGAGTTTCTCGGCTATACTCTCGCCACCCTGTACACACCTCGCACTTCTTCTTTTCTTCTGTTCGTCCTTTGGAGCTTTTCTTTTGCCCACCTCCCCCCCCCCTTACGGCTTTTTCGGACACGAGATAAAGATTCACACGGAAAAGCAGGAAAACTCGCTAGTGTATCGCATTGGTGTACACACATATATAGGGGGTAGTTTCATTGACAAGTCGCGCGTTGCACAAATCTATACCTACATGTATATATATGTGTGTGTAAAAGTAGGGGTTCGTTTGTTTTGTCTTTTGTTTTGCTCTTGCTTTTTTTTTTCTACCCTCTCTTTTTTTCTCCCCACGATGCAATGTAGGATACATAAATATATAAATGTATTAAATGTATATGATGCATCGCAGATGCGGTGCGCGCGTGCCAATACTGGAAACGGAGGAATAATAAATGCTTCGTTGTGTACAGGAGAGGCGATTTTGATTATTCTCAAACAATCCCACGCTGAGGTGGAGAACGATCCTTTTCGTGTTGTATCTAACTGGGATGTTGTGAATAACATGATGATAATGATGATCACAGGCACCTACAATGTAAGATTGTAATTTTTTTTTTGTTATTTTCAAAAAGCATATCCGGTACTATACGCGCTTCGTTGAAACTTGCATTGGTCGCACGTCAGCGTGGATGGCAAAAAATCTCGACGACCATCAGATTTATGCGCAAGAGGGACAAAAAAAANTAACGAAATTATCGCGAGATGGATAAGCAGATATGAATGAGGAGGCGAGGGTGCAAGAGGGACAAAAAAAAAAAAAAAAAAAAAAAGAGCACGAGATCCATTTGGCCGTGATTGTCGGGGGTGAAAAATCAAGGGTAGGTAGTTTAATTATACGAATACGTTTGAGTGCTCCTTCGGCTTCAAAGCGGGGAAAAAAAAAAAAAAAAAAAGCACGCTCCTAATGCCAAAAGAACACTCCACGACTCGACTTGAAGAGCGATAAAAGAAACTGGTTGGAGGTCGAGGCAGGGAGGAAAAGCTCTAAACGCGCGAGTCAGCGTCTCTGTGCAGTCAGCGTGTATACATAGATGTGTGCGAGGAAGGAAAAAAGGTACATAACACGTTAAAAGTCGCAATGGCACGTTGCACGTACTTTTTTTTTTCATGTGATGTATAGGGTAGTGGTGTATATTTGTATGCAACTTCTCACACTACACATAAAGTATACGTACATGTATCATACAAGGGAGTAACGAGAGAAAGCTACAAATGTAGGTGTACAGTACAGGGGGTGGTGTTGGTGAGGAGGGGATGGTGGCATCGATCAGCCTCTCTCTCGCCGAGGGTGGAAAAGAGGTGGGGGTTGGGGGATGAATTCAACTCAACGTCGACGCCACCGCCAGCGCCAGCTGGGCCAAGGTGTATTGATCACTTTCGGATGTACACGAGGGTGTATATATTATACCTACATCCGCACGCCGGCCTGCAATCGGGGAACGAGAGAGCAAAATATCAAATCTCTCTCCCCCCCCCTCCGATGGCTGTTGGACCCGTGTAGTGTTGATCTCCAGATTATCCGAATGGACGTTTATTATTTATCATGACTGTTTTCTTTTTCTCCAGGAGACGAGAAAATTAATACTCGCAGGATCTATACGTAATTGATGATAATTGGAATTACTCGGCTATACATCGGCTGATGCTTTATCGACTACCTCGGGGATAATTAATTTTTTTTTTTTTTTATTGTTTTACCTCCTCCACGAAATATCCATCACGTCTCTCACAGGGGACGCAGAAAATTAGGTACGCGAATGCAGTGTACAATTGTGGGTGTGTGTGTGTGTGTTTGGTAATTCGCAGAGGAGGCCTCTTGGGTGGACGGGTCGGGCGCAGGGAGTTTGAGATTTTTCACGAATCCAAGCGTGATTTTTTTTTTATCTCCGTGTTACATTTGCATATTTCGTTTTTCTCAATTATACATATATATATATGTATCCTCGGGTATGTCGATTTTTCTTTGCTTTTCATTTCATTTCATCGGGGGACGACGAAGAAAAAAAAAAAGGAAAAAAAATCTCCGATGGTCTGCACTTGGCTCTTTGATTTGCCACGAGAGTGGCAATACACAGGGGCTTAGAGAGAGGGCGAAGATATCTCGCGAAAAGACCTCGTGCGATTTTTCAAAGATCTCACCAGTGCACATATACGTCGTGTAAGTAGGGTCCGATCCTCCTTCCTTTCAAGCGCCAACCTTATAGAGACCTTGCATATTGAGCGCGGAGCTTTTTGCTCACTGCATGCATATAATACATATATATATATACAATCAAGAAAAAGACGTAGAGTATACTTTGCTTTTTTTTTTTTCTATTTTTTTTTTATTTTTGGAAAAAAATGCAGGGAGCTGACTTAAAAATTCGAGCCACGCGAGTGTAAATCTCGTTTCGGTATATTTCCACGACATTTAAGCTTTCGCGTGTTTTTTTTTTTTTTTTTTTTCTCTTTTTAATTAGAGCGGATAGTGGGCATATTTTAATGCAGAAAGTTGAAAACACGCGACCGTGAAGGCTCTTTCCGGTGAAAGAGCACACGTACCTACATTTACGCTACCAGACTTGGGCGCAACGTTGTTTAGCCAAGCATTTCGAGTACTGCGAAAAAATTGAAAAAACCTCCCAAGTCTATACGTGTATATACGTACACGATCGACCGATCCCGCAATACAACCCGCCGCGGTTGGTCGCTCGTGGCTGCGATTTTCCAAAACCAATGTGTCTCCGAACAGAAAATCGCGAAGCCCGTAAGTATACCTGCAAGTCGGAGCGGAAATTGTTCGAAAGCGCCACACGCGCGCTTCCCCCATTCAAGAGGATGTGTAACTTATTGGTCGCGAACAACCGCGGCCCTCTGACGCGCGAAACATCGACGAATCGGCACACAGTTGAGTATATATAGGTACCAATGACTACTGCTGCAAGCAGGGGTATCGCGTGCCCGACTCGTTCGTCTACTGCCTTGTACGTATATATATATATACAAAAAAAGGGGGTCAAACGAAGAAGGCACCCCATTACGGTGGAGCATGTGTGTGTGCTTTTTATTTATTCTTCGCAAAATTTAATTCTCGTATAAGAGATAGGCATGGGGGTGCCGATCGTCGGGTCACTCGATAACCAGTGGAGCGAGAAGGTCGTCGGCGCTTGTGCGTCGCAAAATTGCCCATCGGATCTCTCGTGTGTGACACGCAGCGCGAAAAGCCTGTATACATATATATTATACCGTCGTTGTTACGTGCGTCGTGTGTACAACTTACATATTTTCTAAGCATACGATACATATGAACATGTATAACCGAGCACGTGGTCGCTTCAAATGTGTCACGCGAGGGCGTTTAACTGCATGCCATGGGGATACTTTATACTTACCCCTAAACAGTACAGGTATATATATATAATTTATACTTGTACTTACCGGTAAGACGCTGATTTAACTTTCGATTTAACTCAATATTGGTGGGCTGTTTTCGGTATCCCAGTCCTTTGTTGTTTACGGAACGGAGTTGAGAACAATACATTTTTTTTTTTTTTTTTTTTTTTTCCCAGTTCCTCTTCATCGATCGGCAAAAGTGTTCAAAGTGAGGAATCGTATGTATACGGCGTGCATGATGTGCACGCGCGGAATAACATAAGAAGAGAGTTGGCCCAGTTCGAGAGCGACACATTTGAATTATTGGAACGAACAGTCATCCCATTAAGTCCGAGCTAATCTGATATGGTCTCTCTGGTCGGGAAGATCAAGACGTACCCATACACATTTGTGTGTGTATGTATACACGTTAAGGGTATTTATTGTACATACGGACGAAAACTTTCGATTGTTATACATTATTTATAGGGACCTGTACAACATCTCGTGTACCTTATTTGTATTTGCTGCACCCAATATGTCGTTCAACACTGTTTACGGCGTACATGGCTTGTGTATTTTATATGCATGTTACACGTTGTTGTGAGGAAAAGCGTATACGCGCATACATCATCCAAATGGCGGACATTATTTTTCCCGTTGGAGAGTCGAAGGGGAAGAAGAGAAATTTATTCCCATGCTGTTTTTCATCCGCGCCTAATGACATGCGTATACATATATATATATATGCGGGAAAAACTACTGCTGTGGTTATATAATACATCAGCTCAAATGGTGATGGGGCGGACGTGGCGAGTGGGAAATTCATATATATTAAGTTTTGTGGAGCAAGACATCGTCCAAATGAGCTTTTACGTTGCGTATATATACATACGCGTAAACACAGAGCAACCACTGTATCGTGATTTACGGCAGAAAATATTGGGACGCTTTTGTTTGGCTGAACAACCCTTTGTTTTTTTTGTTTTTTTTTTGTTCGCAAAGTCTTTTATCTAAGATCGAGGATTAATGGAGCAATCAAAGTGTACCTGCTCGTGCTGCAAACAAAAAAAAAAAAAGTCGTTGAGACGAGATTCATAATCGCGAAAGTGAAAAGATCAAAAATAATCGATCTCGCTGTATATACATATAGGCCGCGCGTGCCACTTTTCGGACCGATCGAGGCATTATCTAATTTTTTTCACCCACACACACAGACGTATATCATGAGTATCCTCCTCGGCATCTCTCTACATTCGAAGGCCAGCCTCGGCAAACGTGTAGTAAATATGTATATATGTATATGTATGGTGCAGAAGAAGCACTCGTACTCATAACCGAGAGGTATCTATTCGCTTCTGTCTTATCAGCGCAATTCTGTACAAGTACAACGGATTATTTGGTCCGACGAGCACCACTACGTACCCCCTCTCTCTTCGTAGTGAAATTCGTGCATCTATACATATAATGCAAAAAAACATCCCTCTTTTGTTTCATGTCTCTCCTTCCATTCGCGCGAAACAATTTTCTAAATTGCGTTATTCTATCAGTTTACAGCTTCTCTTTATCTTTCTTTTCACATGTTATGTGCTCGAAACTCAGGGATTACACGCATACGTAAGTATGTTTCATTGTTTTCGTTCTTTCCTTCTTTTTTTTTTTTTTTTTTTTTTTTTTTTAGACACGTTATTTTTTTTTTTTATACGTTGTACCTAAAGCGGTGCTCTTGTGCCAATTGTCTGTTCTATTCTTTCGTGGACTCCCTAATGAGTATATAGCGTTTTATCGATTAAACATCTGCACGTATCTCGTGTCTTTTTTTTTTATACTTGAAATAATGAAGCATTTTTTGCGAAACTGCAATCACGAGTCAGTCATTATGCTAATCGAACTTCTTGAATATATACATATACTTACGAGTAAATATACAAAGCACGCAAAAAACGAGACCATTGAGATAATGAGGGGTGAGGAGAGAGAAGGAGGAGAGCAAAAAAGCTCGCAATCACATCGGTGGCGCGAAGTTTAAAGTTCGATGTTTTTCGAGTAAACACATATATGTACTTAAAAAATAATACAGTTAAATAAGATAACCAATTTTTTTGGTTTGTTGCTATATAACTCAGGACAATATTTAATTATTGACACATATTTGCAAACGCTTATATAATTTTTACAGTCCTCTTTTAGTCTTTAGCATTGTCAGGTAAAATAGAAAATCTTTTTACCATGGATTGCTAACGAAGTACACGTAAACATCAAACATATAAATATATATATATATGTATTTATATGTATATATATTTTTTTTTCTTTATAAACTTCTTTATTGGGGGAAATAAGAAAAGCGGACCGCAAGTCATTTGTTATCTCTGCATATTTTTCCGACATTTGTAAGGAACAAAATAGCAAACTTTCCAGCAATTTGGCTGCAGTCTATATCTTTCGACGAAACGACATGCTTTAAATTTACCCACGATAAAAATAAAGCTTCATTTTAGTAAAAGGTTAGGAAAAGCTGTACCCAAGTATCCAACGAAGCTTCAAAGAACATAGTGATACGTGCGTGTGAATGTGCACATATAATATTACATATGCATATGCGGGATATACGATAACATGCATGACATATAGTGGTACAAAAAGTTAGACTCTGTTGAGCTGTTAAAAGCTGCAACTCTTACGCTCTCTTCTTTAGTTGGCTTTACTTAGACTTAAAAAAAAAAAAAAATCTACTAGGTATAGGACTATATATACTTAGGTATAAAAATACGCCTGCGCCACATGTTTGATATGTATAGTACGCCTTCATATACCCACGTAGTAAGTGCCCTGTGTGTGTGCGCGTGCATGCTGCTGATGCTGATGCTAGTTTAGTTTAGTTGGAAATTTAGTGCTTTTAGCAGTGTCGCAGTTCACATCAGCTAACGTTGCTGATGCCGACGATACTTTTCGGCGTCCATGCAACAGCGGTCCACCAACAGAGTCGTCTTCTTCGAATCGACGTACGTGTGTATACATATGTTATATCACTTATTTTGAAGTTCCTATCATATAAATTTTGGAGTTTTCATACGTTCTCAGCGCTGCACGACACCCATCGTCGTCGGACTCGTCGGAGTCGTCGGTCCTCGGTCGCCGTGATTGTGTGTGTATACACACAACCTCTCTCTCACAGTCTCAACCAACGACGAGGAAGCGGAGGAAGTGAACATCAGAAGTGACAGCACCTAGTGGGTGACGTGTGTGTGTGTGTGACTGTGTGTGCGGGTTACCCGAATGCACTGAAGGAAACGAACTGACGGTGAACATTCCTGTAAAGCCGTCCGAGGAAATCTTCGGAGCCTGGAGGAATCCTTTCCGTGGAGGCTACAGCATCTGCGACAGTAAAGTCGTGGTGTTTACAATTTGCACGACGGCCAACATTTCATGAGTGCCAAGGGCCAAGAGGGCCCTCTCGCATCCAGGTACTTATATTCTTCTTTATACATGTACCCATTTCTACTGCTTAGTTTTTGGCGTGCACTAGGTATTTTTTTTTTTTTTTCCAAATAATTATGTAACGCCGTGACTTTGTATTTTCTTACCCTTTTCGTACGTAAATACTTATCTCTCGAGACTGTGGTGATAACATTTATCAAATCCCAAAATTTGAAGAAACATACGCCAAACGTTTTCTTGTCTTTCCTTCCTGCAATTTATTGATACAACAACGACGACGGCTCTGCCAAGCGATTGCGATTCACGATGATGCTGCAGAGTTTCGTTTTCTGCGTCGTCGTTTCCAATGTTTACATTTTGGCTCTTTATTATCTTTATAGCGCCGCGCGGCTGTCGCTTTTTTTTTTTTCCCCCCCCCAACATATTAAATTTACGCACACCTGCAGGTCCACCCACGCGTTACGGTCGCATTCAAATATATTTCAATTTTTGCCATAAAGTTAAAAGAAAAATACTGTGTTGGCCCATTAATTCGTCAAGTGTGAGTATTGAATTCTTGCAATTACAAAATAACAACTGTCGAACGGAGGGATGACAGTTTGTGTTTAAGTATTTTTTATAAAAGTATACGAAACATAAAAATTTCAACGTTCGCAAAATTAATTTTTCCTTCCCCTGTGTGAATACACTCGGCCATTTCCGACCTTACGGCTTGTTATAAGCTCTCTTTTCTTTGTCTTTCGCGATACTTTTGCATGAATGTGTACGTACACTACACGCTCCCACACGCCTATACACGTCACGTATCTGTATCATCAAAGCGCGTTATTTTTGTCTCTCATCTGGGAAATGCCAAAAAATCGGATGATTTCGTCCCTCTCCATCTCTTTTTCTTTTTCACTGAACAATAACGGCGCAGCTATAATTAAAATCCCGGATGAATTTGCAAAACACACAAAGATTGTCATGTTGATGAGTGATTTATATATAATAATTATTTCGTTATCACGCGTGCTTGCAGGGTAGAAGCAGAGAGCCCTTGCAGTGATATGAAGCGCGCAGCGACCAAGAAATTGATCGAGCGGTACTTTTACCAGCTGATAGATGGATGTGGCAATCCGAGCTGCGACAATCAGTATTGCGCGTCCAGTGGCAAGGTAAGTACTAAGAATTTAATTGCTTGACTCTGCTGCAGTTATGCTCTCTCATTATTCTGTTGTCCGCGTTATGTCAGATTCAATGGACGTTGCCTCAATAAATTATCTTTTTATGGCGTTGCATACTAACATCACGTAATAATTTTCTCAAATCGAGTATTTTCATTCCTCTTGATTAGATATTTTTATTACCTTCTACAAGAGATGATAATTTTCAGCACTAAAAAGAGTGTTGGTTGATTTTTTTACAGTTGGCAAATTTGACTGCAAACGAAGCTGCAGCTCAAGCGATCAATTTGTTTTCACAAGACGCCAGACTATGCGATGGTACCCAACCCAGCAAGGTTGCAAAAACAACACTGGAGTCGGGCCCTGCTTCTTTGGCCAAAAGCTTACCGAACAAAAACATTAATCCAACATGCTCTGTGGAAGGTGAGTAATTTGAATAATTTTGTGAAAAGCTACAAGAGAAGCTGATAAAAATAGAAAATTGTTATTTACATCTAGAAATAACAAGTAGCACTTTGCCAGAGGCTCGGAATCTGGATTATTCGAGCGAGACTGACGATAAAGATATTATTATTGATTATGTCAAGCCTGTTATCGCTAAAAGTTCGTTATTTATTCATCATTGATACTATCAGTTTGTAAATTTTTATCCATATTATCAATTTTCATGCCAATTTTAGATACCAAAAGCAAAAATAAGAAATCAAAGTCTGCTATTCGCAAAAAGAAAGATCAGAGAAAATCAAGAAAAACCAATAAGTCGGAGAATAATTCTGAATCTTCTGACGATCAGCGCTCACTGATTCATAAATTAATTCTGCTGGCTCTGTACTTAAAATATGTTGATGCTAAAAATTCCATCAATGAGTCAAAAGTTTAGACAGTTTTTTCGCAATTCAAATTTTCTGTGATAAAAAAATTTTCATTAAAGTAAACTAAATTCTCTGTTACGTTTTGTACTGTTTTTAAATAAATATTTTTACAACAAAAACTGCTGTATGAGCTGTATTATTATATTTATCAGCTTGTTTAGATTTACAAAGGCAATGTAGATGAAGTTTTGAAAACTGTTTTTGTTTTAGGAAAATCTGTGCCATACCTTACAGAAGCCAAACTAGTGGATATCATAGAAAAATGCAAAGCAGAAAGTTCTTACAGTCTCCTTATAAGGACACTAGGAGAAGTTTTTTCTTCCTCCCAAGCTTTAATCAAAAGTTTTCAAAAGTCAGAAAAAAATGATTCAGCACTGGCAGCCCTACTTGATAAGGCTCCTACATCATTGCTGTGTTCTTCAAAGGAAATGAGCAAAGAAGCTGTGAGATCCCTACAGGGAGATGACAAAGAAGAAGACAGCTGTGACTCTGCACCCAAAGTTCCTCAGCCCGATGACACTAGTGTAGATTTACCAGCTGTTCGCCGTGCTTTTGAAGCACTATGGTCTTTGCCAGGTAAGACCTTGATTTATGAGAAAATTAATTTTCAAAATATTCTTTATCAATAACCCATCGATTTGTAAACGTTTACCCAGGAGAAGCATTTGAATCTGCATTGGTTCATGCTCTAGTCACGTTGGCCGATCAAATAGAATTAGATTTGCGAGTATTTGGTGTGAACGAAGCGGAAAGTACCGACAGCCTGTTAAGTGTGTTTTTAATCGTCTTTGAAATACCTGTGCTGGGAAGCAGTGAATATTTAGACATGGCTTTACATATGCTCTGTAAAGCAGCCAGCTGCCTGCCTATCTCGGCTCAAGCAAAGCTCGCTCGGATATGGGCAAGACATTGCAAATCTCGATTACCTAGTTTACTCCAAGCTTTGCAACAACTCATTACTGTTAAGGTTGGTACAGCTGTTGGAAAAAAAAAATTTTTTTTTTCTCGCGTTTGATCAATATTTCACGAACCTAATAATTTTGTTCCAGGTCATTGGTGGCGCCTTCACTCGGGATTACTGCGTGCAAGATGCTGATACAATCACAGCACCAACAAAAGTAATGCAAATAATATACTATGCTAGTATCTTAGCTGGCGAGCTTGACCCTTCAGAAGTCGCCGAAGGAACCAATGAAGCAAATAATTCTGAAAAATCAAAGCCAAGTGAAGTAACTTCCTCAGTACGTACTCATTGTAATAAAACGGTGGTTTATAGACTTTATTTTACTGTGATTTATTAACGAACTCTAGGACTTGGCTGAAGAATTAGGTGTTTCATTTTTGGACTCTCGCAATCCTCTCATACCTTTTGTTGACTTTTACAACGAACCATTGAGTGATGCAGTTGAGATGGACAAAGATTTTGCGTATTATAAGAGTGAACAGCCCAAAAAATTTAGTTTCATGAATTATGCATTCATTCTTACACCGGCTACAAAAACTTTAGGTTTATACTATGATAATCGTATACGAATGTACAGTGAACGTAGGATGAGTTTCTTCCAAGCAGTAGTTGGAAGGCCTTCTAATCCGTACCTGAGATTAAAAGTAACTTTTTCTTCCTGATTTCAATTAAGTGACTTTGAAAAAAGTTACATATACAATTTGATGTTGCTGTAGGTAAGGAGAGATCACCTTATTGAGGATGCTCTTGTTGAACTGGAGGTAGTAGCAATGGAAAATCCTAGTGACTTTAAAAAACAACTAGTTGTGGAGTTTGAAGGTGAGCAAGGTGTCGATGAAGGAGGAGTTTCTAAAGAATTTTTTCAATTAGTAGTGGAAGAAATTTTTAATCCAGATTATGGAATGTTCACGACACAGGTAAGAGATTTAGATCCTCAAACTTTGTTATATGCTTATCCATGATTTGTTAATGTTTTACAACTCACAGGAAGATACACAGACGACCTGGTTTAATCCCACATCATTTGAAAGTGATGCACAATTCACTCTTATTGGCATAGTTCTTGGATTAGCTATTTACAATAACGTTATACTTGACGTGCGTTTTCCAATGGTCGTTTATCGAAAGTTACTTGGTAGGAAAGGGACATTTGCAGATTTGGAAGATTGGAATCCAACACTTTATCGTACTCTATTAGATATGCTAGAATACGCAGAAGATGACATGGCGGATGTATTTATGCAAACATTCAAAATTGGATATAAGTGAGTTTTTGAAATGTTTTTGACATACTTCGTGATTGAGAAAAATAATCTGATGAATGTTTTTTTTTGTTTTCATTAGAGATGTATTTGGTAATTTGCTATATCATGAACTAAGCGACAAGGGTGACGAAGTTTACGTAACGCAAACAAACAAAAAAGAATTTGTAGATTTGTATACGGATTTTTTACTAGTTAAATCCGTGGAAAGGCAATTTGAGGCATTTAAAAATGGCTTCCAAATGGTGACAGATGAAAGTCCTCTTGCCTTGTTGTTCAGACCCGAGGAAATTGAGCAATTGGTCTGTGGAAGTAAAATTTTTGATTTTGCCGAGTTGGAGGCAGCCACAGAATACGAAGGTGGATACACAGTGGAAAGTGACGCGATACGTAATTTCTGGCAAGTTGCTCATTCGCTACAACCGGAAAGTCAAAGGAAACTCTTGCAATTTACCACAGGTAGTGATAGAGTGCCTGTAGGAGGTCTTTCACGCCTTAAAATGGTGATAGCCAGACACGGTCCAGATTCCGATAGGTAAGGTATTTGCTCAACTTAAATTGTATTTTTAAGGCAATATTGATAAAATGCATTGTCTTAAAATTGATTATTCTCTTTCAAAGTTAATATATTCTACTGATTATTAAATATAATTACAGATTACCAATTGCCCACACGTGTTTTAATGTCTTACTGTTGCCAGACTACAGTACATTAGAAAAATTGCAGGATCGATTATTAAAGGCAATTAATTATTCAAAGGGCTTTGGTATGCTTTGAATTGAGCAAATGAACGCTATTTTATTCGCTATAATAAAGATGTTGGTCTTTTTCTTAGCCCAGATCTTTTTTTTAATCATTGCCAATACTCTCAAATTGTCAAGACAACAAAAATTCGATATAATTTTTGTAAAAAATCAATGTTGACGAACCATAAAAAGAAACTTCATGAGGTATTTTGATGTTTCTTTGCTTTTAATTCAGTTGAACAGAAAATTGTCTCCTACATAATGAAAGTAAAAAACAAAAAACAAAAAAATGAATAAATAAAAAAAAATCGTGATGAGAGTGACTGTGATGTGAGTTGAGGAGAGTTGAAAATTCAAATAATAAACTGTGTACAGAATGTCTTATACATGTAAATTTTCTTTTTTTTATGATACTTTTTAACTTTACAAGCATAAAGATTTAACACGACTTGTAAACTGTATTGCTCCGCTTCATTAGTTTTGCCAACTAATTAATTCTTACGTTTAAGAATTTCGCTTCAAATTCATACAGTTACAAGCATTCTGTATATGTAAATATAATTATAAATATGACCCTCAAACGCGTAGTATATTGTAACAGTAGTTGTCGAAATACAAACTGAAATATGCGATCCCAAAAAAAAAAAAAAAAAACGCAAACAGCTGATACACAAAAAAGCAAAAGAAGCAATCTTTGTATAAAAATTTTACTATTGTACTTTTATTTTTAACACGTATTTTTCACTATTCCTACACATCGATTCAAAATTGAATTATACATGCCTACTAGTTATCCAACTATTATCCAACGTCATTTTAGTCATTATACGACAATAAAGAATCATGTGAAAACCAATTTTATTTATTTCATTAAAAACACGAAAATCACGTCAGTCGATAAATTTTACGTTAAATTTTTATCCGATAAAAATCGCGATATTCAAACTTTTTAGACTCTCCTCCGAAAAATTAAAATATTAATATCGACTTTATCTTATCATATTGAACAAAACCTTACATTGCATCAACCGATTGCGTTGGCCGTATGCACTAAGCAATCAGTTGATTGTTTACTTCAAAACATAATTAAATACAGTTAATCGAATGAAATCATATTTATCCATATTTTACGAACTGTTACTGCCAATTAATGAATATCCATCCACCGGTTGTATATAATCCATACGTGTGTACTTAGCAACAAACAACGGATGAAATATCCCGTGTTAATTAATCGTATGCATAGTGACAGCCAATCAGCAGCTGTCCCGTGTTCTGCTGTTCACTCCCTCCAAAGCTCACTAAACGAAACGCTTGATTCTTATCAACAGCCGTTATTGGAAAAAAAACTTTAATCCCCGAAGTTCTTTGAAAAGAATAGAAAAAGAAAAAAAACAGCCGTTAATAGAAATAATTTTAAATTCCCAAAATTCTTTGTGAAGAAAGGAAAAAGAAAAAAAAAACAAATAAACAAAGCGTGCAACGGCCAACTACAGAAATGAAATCGGTAGTGATAAGATGTAGCTAATTAACCTTATCCAAGTTACACCGAGATATGCCTCGTACAGTTAACCAAATCGCAATTACAAAGTCGTTAACTCCGCGTTCAAAAGCTATAACGTCATCGGAAGAAAAAGTTATCGAAATATTTCAACACGAATGCCCGAAACAAAGCTAGAGCCGATGCCAACGGAAATCTCGTTGGAAAAGTCCGTTTGTAACTTTCACTCAGCGACGCCTATAGCCCGCCCCCGTTCCCGTCAATTTCGTCATCGGCCCTATTTTCGTTATCTCGAGAAAAATGACCAAATGGCCGAGGGAAGTGAAAATTAAATCACAAAGCCATCCCACACCCGCGACAACCGGGCCTTTTTTTTCGCCCGCATGCATTTCGTTACTTTGCACTCTTTGCGCTACACGCCCGCATAAAACGCGCATCTCCATGTATATCTTTTTCCCCGCTCGTCTTACTCACCCGGCTCTGCAACATATATATATATATATATATATATATATATATATATATATATATATATATATACGTATGGCTTTTGACAAACGAATTGTAAGCGGACCCCATGTGCGCGTACAGCGACAGACTGCGCTTTCCGTTAACGCCCCCCCTCCCCCGGGTTATTAGCGCCATCGTAAATAGGTACATGGCAAAGCGTGAACCGAGAAACATTTTTTTTGCGTCTCGCATCTTTTGGAGTCGATTACTTATTCGGTTGCACATCTCGTACTGTGGGACGCTCAAGTGTTGTATAGTTAATTTGATCCCCGGTAGAACCAATAGAGTTGGGTCAGATGAGCTTGGATTGGAAAAACGTCGATGTACACGTTACACCCAGACTACAGGAAAATTTCGTGTTTTCTCAAACCCCCCGTTAAATCGTCCGTAACTCAAGATCTCTTCTTCGATTGCTTTCCGAGAACATGTGCATTTCGAAAACTATTCGAAAAACTCTATATCTTTTGGTCCTCGTTACTTTTACCAAAAGGATTCCAATTTAGTTTACCAACATTAGAGATGAATTTTTCTCTTTTGGGTATTGGGCGTCGTTATGATGTCTTTGTTTGGTTAATAAGCTGGCAGCTATAATCATCGAGGTGTACATATACAATTTATCTACACCCAAGCGTGAGAGTGTGGCGCGTCTTGAATCCGATTTCAGATAACAACGGTACATTCCTGTTCGTTTCGTCTAAAAGCTCGGAAAAATATATATATATTCATAGCGATACGCGCATCTATATACAATACTTTTCAACGACCCACGCCCAAAGCGCCAAGGGCTCAATGATCCCTGCAACCCCTAGCTCGTACGGAATCATCGAAACACCCTCGATACTAAACGCGTGTGAAAAACCTCTTCTTATGTATATAGGTGCTATACGTTATAGGCGCTCGAGAGAAGAAACCCGCATTCCGCAGCGACTGTTATACCCACTCGGCGTCAGTGGGGGGGGGGGCGCCTTCCTGTACAACCCAAATCCCTTATGGAAAAAAAAGGGCGGTGTTTCGGTTTTCTTCCCCAAAAATCGGTGCGCTTCATTTCATATGCATGTGTATATATACATATACCATGATGCGGGCGTTGATCGCTATGCGATGCTCTTCTCTCTATACGCCCATTAAGTAAGTATAGTATAGGTACACGCGCGTAGCCGACCGGGTGAATCAGGGGGCCGAGAAGAGGAGAGTACAAAAGTTCCCGAGTCAGCCGCCGGGGAATCCCAGAGCGCTGTCGGCAGACGCGACGCAAACCCGGTCCGGTAGTAACAGGTGGTTAACGTTGGTTGGTCGGCTCCACGGCGGCGGGAGAGTCAGTTCCTCTCTCTCGTGCCCCCCCACCTCCCGGCTTCAACTCCCCCAGATGCAGATGTATATACATATATAGCGCCGTACCGGCTTGGGCTACCGCACTTATAGTGGTTATAAGCTACCGTCCGCAGTTCGACTCATCGTTGTGCTTTCATTGGACTTGTATACCTACTCACAGTACACTAAGTACATTAATTATTATTACTTATACCCTCAACTCTACGTATATACCATATAGATAAAATTTTACGATTGACCATCATAAATGCGCCTCCTTTTACATATATATATATATACATAAAAGCTCAACAGATTTACTTGCAGGTCACAGTGCACATGTCACATGTATTACATGCGTATAAGATGTACTCGAGTTTCGACAGCCCCAAGTATAATTTAAACCATTTTTAAATCTCACGCTCAGGCAAACGAACTTTTATGTATACTTATAAGCCGTTTTTTTTTTTTTCTTTTTCTTTCCTATATCCTCCTCTGCTCTCGTTTCGGAGCAAAACAGAGAGACTGCAGTCCGTTATCGGCGACTCACTGCGGGTCCACATATACACCCGTGCTTACAGCTGGCTGGGTATATAATATACCCAAGTGTGGCCGCGAAAAATTCGAAAGGACACGCCCTGGGTGTATACGCACACGAGTGTATATACATATACACGAACCGGCGTCCCCCCGAGGAAAAGAAGACAGAGAGAGAGAGAGAGCGTGAGGCGCGCATCGTGTCTTGGGAAGCATCGGGGAGAGTCAGTAGCGCGCAGTGTGTGCGCGAGTGTGCCGCTATTCCATCGTTGTTCGCCGCTTGTTGCTCATCGATCGGTTGCCCCTTGGCCCTGTGGTACACATTTTTTTTTTTTTTTTTTCACCCCTCCCTCGTCCACCCGACCGCTGTTTTTATCACACAATTCCACCCCCTCGGGCTCTCGGGCGTTGAACTAGATAAATGTGGTAAAACATTTATTGTGTGCCCACTGGCCGAGCGAAGCGCCCAAATTGTACGTACTGTTGTCACAATAATCGCGATCGAACATTCGGAGGTGTGTATTGCCGGTTAAAAGAAGAAGAAGAAATTCGTAAGTTAGGGATAAAAGGATAACCAAAGTGCTGTGCGGTGCTCCATACGTTGGGTCTGTACCGGTAACGTGTGTACTTACCTGTAAAAAATAAACAAGGCAAGCCGGATCGTTAAAGGGCCCCGTGGCGAGTGTCAGTGCCTCAATATAAGTACAAACGTACGGGAAGAGGAAAGGAAAACATTAATATACCCGCAAATAGGCCAAACCAGCTGCTCCGTGAGGAACAAAGCTCGAGTCGAGGTAAGGTGTCCTGTGATCCGTAAATTCGGGGGGTTGGCCAATATTTGCCGATCGCCGTGCCGATTTTCCACCACTTCGGCAGCGCCATATGTTTTAACCACGAGCCGCGTGCTCTCCGCGCTCCAAACATACACACGCATATGCTTGTCTCTTGCGCGCCTCCGCTCATCTCCTATATATACATATTTCATATACACGATATCTACACAAATCTCTGGTTTATACCCACACACGTGAGGTCTGTCTGTACACATATAGGTGCATGACAACGTTATCCCAATGTGTGTAGGTGTAAATCGATTTTCCGCGGAACTAATATCATTGGTATTGATACCGAAATTTATTTTTAGCCGGTTAGCTTGATATGTACATACAGCCAGTCGATCGACGGATGTATTAAATATGTACATGTATACGCACATATGCATATTTACGAATGGCCGATGCGTTCAAGTGAGCCCAAGAGCTGTGCAAGGGATAGACGAGGAGGATGACGACGGTTTGATGATGGAGCTCGCGCAGAATCACGTGTACAGCCTTACTTCGTGCGCGATCTTCTCCTCCTCCTCTTCTGTACTATCTCTGTGGTGATACAATACGGTTGTTGGATTTAAAGGCCATTAGCGGTTCACGCGCGCTCCCTGTGATTTGTCGCCGATACAAGTGACGATCGTTATTTTTCGTCGACAAACTGTACACTTGTACGCCCAGCTCCGACGTTTAAGGGATTCGACGCAACCCCCTCCCTTGATCCTCTTATTTATTTTGACGCCGCACGGGCCCTAACAGATGGTTCGGCGCGCTCGCGTCCATACCGATTTCAACGCTGTGATCGGCACTTGCGTCGACGGTTTTTGAATGAAAATTTATGTCTGGACGGCCGATTTTTGGACATCCGGTTTGAAGGATCGTGCCGGTGTTGGTGCCCTTTGGTGGAAAAGGCCGAGCACATCGGGGACGAGACGCCGACGAGGTAAAGAACGGGACTTTGGGAAAGTACGCGCGAGCGTGTATTATAGCGCAGAGTCCGGCTCACCGGTATGACTGCCTGTACACACAGGTACTTATACGGATGCCAGAGCCGGCTCTGTTGTACTTGCGGGTAACTCCTGATGGTATGCGAGTCGTTTCTCTCTCGCGGCTTGGGTTTTTTTTTTTTTTTTTTCATTCTCATTCCCTTCACCTCTCGGCCGGGCCACTTGAATCGGATGGCTATTTTTCTTTTCTTTTTGACTACATTACGCGCATCAGCGTTTTTATTTCGCGCTCCGAGTATCTTGGCACGCGTTGGCGCGCGATGAGGCAAAAAGACACCCAACGCGGAAAGATCGGTATTGTATTTCGCAACGATTTCGGATGGGAAAATATTTTAATCAACGACGAAAATTGACGAGAAGCCACTCGGTCTTGCGCAACGAAGAGCTCTCCTTCCGCGTGATATTTCATCGACTCTGTGCATCATGAAATCCCCTGGTCCAGATTACAAGCTGTTTACTTTCATCTGCATATGGTACCTATTATATGTACTCGCGATAGCGCCACACGTAATTTATGTACATTTATGTTGTGCCTTACCTGCCAAAGTTTACGTGCAGTTGCCGAATCGGTGTGATATACACCGCAGCTCGAAGAATCCAGCCCTTCACTTTTCGAGCCGTAATAAAAAAAGCATCAGAGCGCGAACTAGGCCAACGGAGTTCTCTCTGCTGTACTTTTCGGGGCAGAGGATATAAGGGGGGGGGGGGGAAGATCGGTATGCACATCACTCGTATGTGTGTAGGTATACATATCGACGATCGAGAGCACGTATCAATATACATCTTCGGCCCCCGAAAAGTACAGCAGTTCCTTCATCCTTCGGACGTGACTGTACATTGTGTATAGAAGCTGTTGCATGCACGTTGCCGGCGTCTCTCGCGAAAAAAAAAAAAAAAAAAAGAGCTCCGGAGGTATCCGCAAACCGGTTCGCCGCGCATTTCTTCGCCTTGTGTCTTTTTCCATTCCCCTTCCTCCATCTCTTCCGCGGTTGTTCCATTCCACTCGCTGATGGCTGCAGTATTATACACGGTGATACTTTCATTAGAGCATTAGGTTACACGTATACACCTACAAGTGAGAGGAAAAGATGCGAGGTGCCTGCTCTATCTCTTGTACACCTACTCGTGTATACGTATAACACACAGGCCCCCGGTGTACATACGTTTGTGTGTGTGTGTATATACAGCCGCGACACAATAAGCCATAGTCGCGCACTTCCGGCTCGCGGTCTATTTTCAGAGCCGTAAACTCACACTTGCCCGATACCGCTCCGTCGCGCTCCCCCTTCATCGGGATTATAGTATACGAGCGCCGATTGAGATTTCACTTGCACCGTGGGCCCCAAGGGGGGGGATAGATAGGCTTTCGTCCAGTGTTTTTTGTCGAACCCTCCCGGCGAATCGAGGACTCCCGCAGCCTCGATCCGATCGAGCGACGGAGCGTTTTTGTCTCTCTCTCTCTCCCTGTCAATTTTTTAATTTCACTGTACGAGTACATAACTTATTGTCACCGAGTTTATCGACCCTTTGGTGTTTGAAAACAAATTTTCCCACCCGAACCTCGCACGATGAATCATTTACTGCTATACGCGTATAAGGCCCCGTACATTCATACGTCAACGTATCGAGTATACTCACATAGTTTCCTGTACAATCCGTAATTTGCGTAAACTTATCTTGACTCGGGAAACAGTATGGCTTTGACTTGGAATCCTATAAAAGAAATATAAATCACAATTATTCATATACTCAGGTGCAAAAGGGTTGTTGTGACCGTCTATATGTTTCCACTCCGATTCGAGCTTTACGTCCGCAGCCTCGGCAGGAGTCGGCGCTCAAGTTTCCTTCCGCCTAGAAACAACAGTCTACCGCGTGTATAATACTTATAGGGTACCAAGCACAAGTCACGCGAAATTTAAAGAATCCACCCCCCCTCACCGCCGTAGGTATATACGTACGTATACGTATATCCGTGTACCCTTTCGTATGGCGCAAAAGGTCCATTGACACGAAAGTCGCGAGGGGCCCCGTTTAAATTCCACGTAGGTGTATACGTGTATACACACGTACGTGTGAGCGCGCCGGCGCGAGGCGCGAGAGACGCACGTGGGAGAGAGTGTCGGCGCGTGCATTTATGATCGCGATAGATGTACCCCGAGCTCGAGCAGGGCTTCGTTCTCTCCCGCGGAAGGATGATCTCACGGCTCGAGAAGTAGGCCTCTCTCTCCTTAACGCGGATTTACTCCGTGGCTTTTCCGTTTTGCGGTTACGCGCCATGGTATAACAAATGTGTATACGCACGACGGGGGTCGTCGGGGTATAACGCGAGATGATGATCATTACGATGCTTTCGTGTTGTTGGGGTCCTTTTTTTTTTACAGTACAGCCGATCAAGCGTTTGAAAACGAAACGCTCAAACCCGAGAGAGCTTTCAAGAGCCGTGTGGCGGTGTATTAAGCAATTCAAGGGTTTTTTTTGTCACGTATATATACTTACACAGACTCGCATTATTGCAGCAGCCTGCACGCGAGTAATACGTACATGATTCAACAGTACTGCATACGTGAGCAAATCCACAAAAAAAATGTCCCCGATTTTGAAATAAAAACCTTTTTTTTTCTACGTACATGTTTAAAGGACAAATAAGGCTTCGATGGAGTTGATACCATTTTTTCTCAATTTACATGTTAATTGTTATATGCATACGTATCATCCATATGAAGATGAAATTTTAAGGGTGTGGCTCGAAAACAAATTTGTTTACCAAAAACCCTTTGGGGAAGAAAGTGGAATATATTTTTTGTGGATTTGCTCGTACGTACGTGATTCACGTCGCCTGTACACACATCACTGATTAGTCACATCGAAGCGTTATACATCAGTGCCCATTACCCATTACAGTACACACACACACACACATGAATGCATTATATGAAAACTCTCTCGTGTACATTTACGCAGAAGAGGATTTGTGTTATCGTTATGAGCTCGATCGATGAAATCGTCGAAGGACTATACGTTTTCCATCGCACGCCTCGAGCAAAATAATTTCTCCCTTACTCACCTTCCCTGGAAGGACGATCGGTCATCCATTAACTATTGCATACGTATAAGTATAGACTTACACACACGCTCTCATATTTATCTCGTGTGGGTGAAAATACAACGACTTGGTCGTGATTAGCCTCGGGGTATACTTAAACGCAGCCGAAGAAATGTTCCCCGAATCGTGTTAACGGCTAATTAACGAGGCCCCCCTCTCTGATTGTAGTTAAAGAAGCGTGAAGAAGAAGGGCGCGATGCGTTAGTAAACGACAGAACCGTTCACTGGCTCAGTCAAAGTCTGCATATACTTACCACTGATACCTACAAACGTCGAAGCTCAAAGGAAGTTTTGGCCTCGAGTATCCAAGTGACCATTTATACATATATACCGTACCGCAGCCAAAGCACCGTAGTCCGCGAGGATCCTGCACACGATGAACCTGTACGACGTGGGATCAAGCGACATGGGAGACCTGTGGGACAACCCGTTGCTCCTCGAATCGGTAAGTACATTTTAGCAACAATAATACTGACAATGCATTGCTTTACTTTGTAAAAACCATCACTATAGAGCGATTTCGCCGTATGTTCAACAAGTTTTTTTTTTTTTTTTTTTACTTTTCACTGATTCCACAATCGCGATGGATTTGTACTCTAATTGTCTCTTGGCGATACACACGCCGATTGTCGATTCGACCTGCAATTAGCGGCATCGCTCGTTCGAGCACACGCGTCTGTATATAATATATGGAGCACGAGCGGCTTGAAACATTTTATCATCGATTCCCCGCGGCCCGAATGAATAAATTATATTAACTTTGGAATAAGCGCTCGTAAATGAAAAAAAAAGGCATTAGTCGGCCTGTAAAGTGTTGGCATAGTCGATTCGCTGTACATATACACACGCGCTCGCCGAACGATTGAATTTCTTTTTTTTTTTTTTCTTCTTCTTATCTACTTCTTTAAAGTATTATACCGTGTTGTTTTGATATCCCGAGAATCGAGGGTGATTATCGAGCAAATGTTATAGAGTAGCTATTTTCGCGAATCATATAGTGTAGGCGAATTATGTTAATAAAATACAAATGAACTAACGACTCGATTATCCCAAGGAGGAGGACATGAATTAATTTGATCGATGCCCGTAACTTGAGCGCATACTCCCGATTCTCGAGTATAAATCATGTGCGAGCGCAGCGCGGAGGATCCGGAAAGTCGCGACATTAGCCAAACGTCGCGGTGTTAAACACGTTTGGCGTCGAAAAGAGTAATTGTTGCAATAAAAAAGAAAGAGACTTACTTACAGGCTTACCTCTTTTATGAATTCGACTTTTTTTTTTTTTCTCTCTCTTTTTTCGTTGACACCCAAACGTGTGTACATTATAACGTAGTACGCTTTTATCAAGGTTATTATCGGCTTACGAAAAAATCGAAGTGTATACACGCGAGTAATGACAAACGAACTATTATTATTCCGCGTTTCGAGACAATTTTTTCTTTTCTTTTTAGAATCGAAAACAGGTCGTATGGAAAGAGAGTGTAATATGTACGCATGTTTTTCTCGATTTCTCGTTCCAAGTAATAACGATAAAGTCTTTGTTGCCCATCGGGAGTTCATTTGTATACCTGGAATTGCAATTAGAGGCTCTCGTCTTATCGGGGATAAAAAGTTTTTATAGTTTATCGGATGAAAATAGACTCGGATCAGATTATTCGTTATTTATTTCCAACTTATCTATTGTTGCGTGGATTCACAAATTGTACAGTCCACATTAAAAATAATGAAAAAAAAAGCAATTTTACAATATTATATACTTTATCATGGGACAAAGATACGAAAATTCGTTTACCGTATACAGTTTAATCGTACTTATTTTA
Source organism: Copidosoma floridanum (assembly GCF_000648655.2). The sequence continues at coordinate 810,022 of NW_019379465.1, read as the reverse complement.
TCGCATTGAATTCCAAGCTGGAGTTTAAGAAGTAATTATCGAAAAATGAAAAAATAAAAATTATGTAGGTATACGTACACGCGATTAGCGCCGTTTCAACATTACTGCACGTACATATATAGTGTAGGTATCCTATGCATCGTGAGAGCTAGATAATTCTTTGTTCTAAATGACAACTATTCGAAACGCGACATGCGTTCTAAATTTACCTGCACTCGTGACCTTCGCGGCACTATCTCTCATTTTTACCTTTGAGCAGAAAATAATTTTTTTTTTTTTACATTTTAAAAACTACCTGCTCGAGGCCGACAATTCCAAGCAACAAATCGAAGGATATAAGCGAGAACACGAACGCACTCTTACAAGACTTAAAAAAAAGGAGAAGAACATTTTTTTTTTCTTAGCACATGATTATCAGCTTGTGGGTACAGGTGCTGGCATTGACGTTATTGGTACAGCGCAGGTACAGGGAGTTCACATATATGTATATATATACGTGCTCCAGTTTTTCGTTCTTTATCTCCGATCGCAATCGCCGGGGTTCTCGATGGAGTATACTTCGCTTTTGAAAACAAATTATATCTAAAAAAAAAAAAAAAGAGAAAAAAGCGGCACTCGTGTGCGCACCCACGCGCGATAACGATTTTAACATGAAACACGAATTTCCTCTTACGAAATAACCGCGCGTGGTTACAATGTGTGTTTTCGTATGTGCTTCGGAAGGTTATACCTTTTGCCGAGTCGTCTGTGTGTGTTTAGCTCATCAAAATAGCGTAATTTTCTCCGCTATGTTATGCTCGGATACAATGTACCTATGCCGAACTACGCTGTGACAATGACGATACGCGAAGCGTGACCCATATTTAATCGCATGGGTGTTACAACACACAGGGGAGAATCATTAATTTATTTTCGGTGTCCAGTTTTCGTCACGTGATCGTTATGTGCCCGACAACAGTGTTTTTATAGTTTTGTTTGTAAATATCATCAATGCCGGAACACGATAAATTTGCCATGAACGTGTTTATTTACAGAAACCGGTGCCTGAGGCCTGATGACTCAACCTATTAGGATGCCATACGCATAAAAGTACGAATATTTATTGAATTACCAAAACAAAAAAATCCCAAAAAAAATTGGTCCAAAAAGTTCCTCAAGTCGCATTTTTTACTACAAGTAACGTAACACGCGATTTGGCCAAGATAGCCTCACCTCAACAATCCTCGTTCCGCAAGTTTAAAGTACAACAGTATAACTGTTAACTACAATCCTGTGACCGATTAGACGAGTATGAACGGAAAAAAAAGGGTACGAGCAACAATCTAGGAGCATAGATACAAGCAATAACTGTTTCGATCTTATCAGCTGCTCCTCCTCCTCCTTTTTTTTTTTTTTTTTAACAATATATAAATATACTCGCGTTCGGGAAGGAGTTCGTTCGCCTGCATATACAGTTTCCGTCGTATATGTATGTATTGTACCGGCAACGGCAGCACCGTCCTCATTTTTTTTCTGCCATCCGCTTCCGGTATATATATTATCCCAAGACGAAGATATATATAAAATGTGCCATAACCATCAGGCTATTTATATACATATATTCCAAGTCCATCCCAGTGTATGTAAACAGAGCTGCGGACTGTCACGCGTATACAATGCAATCTTACGGTAAGGGATGCCGTCCTTGCGTTATCTTTTATCTCTCGTCTTCTTGGAAATATTGAGTCTACAGCTTCTCGGCGCATTGCAAACTCCCTGTGCTTGCGATTCGCCGTTATGGTTATATATACACATTGGTCCCAATTGGCCGAGCGCATCTGCGCCGTTGGATGTAAATTTATTACTTAAAAAATGTTGTTCATACCACGGATAATCGATACGATAAAACATTTCAATATGGACGTGCAAAGTCATTGTTGAATATCAGTAAAGAAATGGCCACCGATTCTTGATGGAACAGCTCTGTCTGTAAACGCTCAACTCATGTAATAAGTATCTGCTTTTCGGTGTCTTTTTACACTGTACGTGTAGGATACATACATATCATTATATGTTTATCACAAAAGCTGTTACTTATAGTCATGATCTTTGGAATATTTAGAACTCATCTCNAGGGCATACACATGTATACATATCGCGTGAATCGTACAGTAGTTATATGGATTGTAAAACACACAGAGCAGAGATGTATGTATATATATAATCCACGCGCAACGTAGTTTTTTTTTCTCTTACAACCAGCGACTCATCGCCCTCGTGTATACACTGCAGCTATAAATATATTGATTGATAGATAAATATGTGTCTTAGCGTTTGTTTGTTTGCTAGTTCGTAAAAATCTCTAATAACCACTGAACCAATCGATCAAAAATTTTGACAGAAGATTATTGACAAGTTCTAATGTGTCATAGGCTGTTAAACTAAGCTGTAACTTATGGTTAGGGCGAGTGGTTATGTTTTTTAATGTTAATTTTATATTTTTAACGTCAAGAGAGCTGCACTCATTTGATGACGTTACTCGTTCATAAGTAAAAGTTTTCATACTTTTCAATGACATGCAATACATTTTCATTAGCATACAGGTTGAATACGTATGGTAGTTTAATTAATCTCTGGTAGACCTGAATAAATAATGATAATGTTCTCGAGTGATGGGATGAAAACTTAAATTAAGAAATTTCTAATCTTATTTGATTGTCTGTTCACAAAAATTGAAAAAGTTACTAATACAGTGTTAGACCAATTGCCAGAAGGTTGATAATTATTTCTAAATATTTTCGTGCTGTCAATAAACTTTATATTTACTAGATGCATGGAGCATCAGACCTATTATATTGTAATTCCAATGGTGAGCAAAATTGGCAATGTCGGTCGTTGACGGATAGTATTAACACACCCTTCCTCAAAAATGCTCGAGATTTTTTCTTATGCCTAAAATTTTTCGTTGAACTCTACAAAATAATTAAAATTAAATATCTCAAACATTAATGAGTAGGCAGCAGGTAAATCGACGAAAGATACTTCATTGTACATTTTCAATTTAAAATGCATCGAAGTGTTCCAAAAAGATACTATATTTAAATACGAATGAGTGCAAATATTTCAAATATTTTATAGAGAGCGGACAGAGCTGCTCCGAGAGTTGCTAATAATATATATATATACATTTATACGCTTCGTTAGGGTGATCATAGGTGTGATTGAGTTTTTCCTGGTGTTTATACGTGTTTATGCGTGTAAACATCTGGTCATAACTCAGGTTTGCACCGATGGCTGAAAAACACTATTTTTATGTGAAAAAAGCCATATCGCCTAAGGGCGATGATGAATGATGAAAAAAAAATTTATTTATATATATATATTTATATGGGGAAAATCGTATAAATTTAGCGCAAATTTATCCGATAAAAAACTAATTGAATCTATCGTCCGTGAGAATACATATTTTTCTGCTGTACATAAATGCGAATATGGAATGAGAGAGAATAAAAACGGCATCGCAGCCAGAATTGTCACACCAACGTGTGCTACTATATATTTTTTTTTTCTCGCGTATAGTATATACCTAGATGGATAGATCGACTGAGTATTGTCTGACAATAATAAGACGAAAGGTAAAATAAAAAAAAATGTGTGGCTCATTGATATAACGTTGTTCGATTTTTATTTTCATCTACTCTTCCCATTTGCCTGTTCTCCTATGAAAAATAAGAAAAAAAAAGCTACAAGTATTCCCAAATACCAAACTGATCGCGAGTGAAAAAAAATTCCTATCAATAAATCATTGTTCCTGTTGACAAACCGAGAGCCCCCCGAACCGATGAGACATCACGAGCTTACACGCTTGATAACTGCGGCAATAAAAATACATGGGCGCCAATCGACGCTCCATTAGCTTAAATTGGAAAGCCTTCGCAAAAACGTGCTAAAAATATACATTTCGCGACAAGAAACAAAGAAAAAAAAACGTGAATTATCGTCAACGAGTTTTGAATGGAAAAAGCATCGTTTTGTTCGTTCGGCTGTAAAACCCGCTGCATCGGGCAGCTCGTATAGAAAAACCCACGAATTTCCAATGTGCATCAACTTACACAGGTGTAAATAAAACAAACGATATTATGAATTCTCCTTGTATTCGCTACATATCCTCAATGTCCATGTCGACGTCCTCCATACGGTCGAGCTCGATGTCCTTCTCGAGCGCCGCGAGGCTTACCGGTTCCTCGGCTACCAGTCCCCTGCGCTGCCCTCGACCACCAGCACCGTACAGGGGGTTCTCCGTCCCTTCCAAGTCCGACGATGGCTTGGCAGTGTCCGCCAACTGGACGCTCCCACCCTCCGAGACGTTTTCGAACCTGGCGAAGCCGAAGGACCATTTTTTCCGCGACCCGACTCCTTGGTCCCTTCCGGACACTGCTCCGATCGTCTCTCGGAACGCCTCCCACACCCTGTTGACCCAAAGAGTGCTTTAGTTTTTTTTTTTTTTTTTTTTTTTTTTTTTTTCGCAATTCGCACGGCCGGTCGCGATTTCACTCCGCTCTCTAGGGGCGTAGCGCTCGTAAATCGGATTGCCGGCGAAAGTTTGGCCGAAAAATTCTGCCCACGGGGAGAGTTGTAAAATACTCTAGAATTGGTCGGTCTTTTCTCCCGCTAAACTGATCGAATTTTCCCCGGCAACAATCATCCGTTTAGTCGACTCGCAAATGCGTACGTTATACATAAACATACACTTGATATTGCGCATTACAAGTGCAGAGTAAGCGACGGAGAGTAAAGTTTTGTCGCGCGGCGCAGGTGCGCTGGTATATACCCCGGTGGAGGCATCCAGAGGAGAAACGGCTTATATATATATGATATATAACCCGGGGAGATGAGAAATCGAGTTTAATGGGGGCAAGGGGGGCAAGATGGCCGGGAATGAAATAACAAACTGCGCTCGCCGGGAAGTTGAACTAATTAAAAGCTCTCGCAGCCGATTCGGAAACTCGAGAGTCCCCACCCCCCTCCGGCCTATACACCGGCAAGAAACTGCAGCCACGGGAAAATTATCGTCACCCGCGCCGACGACACTCTTTTTTTTTCCCTGCAAATTGAAATTGATTGCCGGGTGTATACGACCACCCCTACTTCTTTTTTTTTCTTCCCATAGTGTTGATCATTTGGGATTTGCGTCCGCATACCAATAGGAGGACTCGACGCGAGTGAGGAAAGAACAAGGGGGTGGAAAAACAAAACTCAATTTCCATGCACGCGCATGCAGGGAGTGCTATTTTTACGCAACGTCACCCCCCCTCCCAGGCGTACCACGCGACTTAACGTCCTCGCGCGCACACGTATTTTTAATAACTCGAGAGTTCTCATTACTTACCGGCAAAAAAAAAATTCCCCACACTCACGCCGCGCGTAGATACTTGCACAATTCGCGGGATTGAAGGATTAAAAATTCAGTCGCGCCCGAGGATGAATTAGCCCCGCGAGCTTTTGAAAAACAATGTCTCACGCGAGCCCCAACCATATATACTCCTGTCGGAGTTTCATTTCAGCCGGTGCGTATAAGTTACACCAGACTCCCTTGTTTATCGTACCACGCTCTCGCGCACCTGTGCGCTCGTAGTCGACCGAGCGAAATTTTGCACGCGCCCTTCTTGTTGACCCCGTGGGTTTGATTAGAATTTTTTTTTTTTTTTTTGAGCAAAGCATATTATGTACTTACTGAGAAATCGTGTAGCCGGATAGGAGGCAGAGCAAGAGAGTTAGCGGGAGTAGAGCAAAGAGTCCTCCGAACAGAGGGCCCAAGGCGGACAGGATGCGGTTGTCCCGGAGAGCTCCGCCCGAGGTCTCGCTGTAGAGCACCTCCACGCGCTCCTCTTGGGTTGCATCGATCAATCACACATGCAAGGAAAAAAAAAAATATATCATACGTCCTCCTTGACTTTTGTTGTTTAACGGGGCCACTCGATAGGCCGTTAGAGCAAAATGTGTAGGTGTTAAAAGCAAAGATTGCCCTTGTCGTGGCCGCGGGCTATTTTTATATGTTCTCTCGGCGGTGAAATGCGTATAAAGAAGGGATGGCATCGAGACGAACTTTATGTCGGCGGGAGCCTTTCCGAGGGACGCTGCTCGTAATCCTACGGTGGTTTTTTTTTTTCTTTTATATGTACCTCTTATTACTTTAACATTATAAATACATACATATGTGTGTGTGTGTGTGTGTGTGTGTGTACAAAAAGGCACGTCGTAAAGCTAGTGCCGGTCGAATTGATCGTAACAATCACTGAGTGTGTCTTGTTACGGCTTTTGCGTATTGAAAAATGTTGGAGAACACGGGAAAAACTCTGCTTATGAGTGACGAAACCTTTTTGTTTTTTGGGAGGCCAAACACACTGTAAGAACATTATTTTTTCAAAGATTGAAAATCATCCGTTCGATTTGCCCTTGGGGAAGGAAATGGGAGTAAAAGTTATCGAGCAGTTTTTTGAAAGAACTAAAATTTCGGATGGAAAAAGACTTCAAAAAAATGTTTCATCAAACTGAAGTGGTAAATATTTGTACACATAGAACGGATGCAACGAGCGCAATATCGGGGGTGGAGTTTTCCACCTTCCCTCCCCGTCCAAAGAGAGTCAAAATTACCTCTCAGAGCGGCCTCGAGATCGGCAACGGCAATCACAGTGCTGGTTCCCTCGTAGGTGCCCCTCTCCGTTATGAGGATCTCCCTCTCGCCGTCCCACGTCGGCCTCGAGTGCCAAAACAGACCGTCCCCGTACTTCCTCAGAGCATCGCCGACCACCCGCTCCATCGTGCTCGGCAGTGTTTTCCCCGAAACCCTCACTCGACCGCCGCAGTAGAAGCAGCAGTGCCCCTCCACCTGACGATCACAATTTCACGCACTCACGATTACATCGCAAAATGAAAAAAAAAAAAAAAAAAAAATTTGGAATTTCCCCCCCCAACTTGTATGCTTGGCTTGTCCTGCCCGTGTACAGTGACGGACATGGAGGAAGAGTGTTACGCGTTGATCTCGATGAGCAGAGCATCCGGCAGGGATTCGTCCCGCTCGAGCCCCGAGCCGACGCTCGCGTCCACAACCAACCCCAAAAAAAGGCCGCGAGTCGTCGAGTACGACGATGACGACGACGAAGATTGCTGCCTGGCCAAGGTCATGAAGGGCGAGCCCCTCAGTCCCGGGAGTTCCTCCTGCGCAGCCGAGGATGCGGCTTTCTTCCTCGATGACAAGAGCGCCATCTCCGCCATCTCGCCCCACAACATCCACGTCGCGAGGTTCGCTGCCCAGCAAAACACCGACAGCGAGGACGACAACGAGGAGCTGCTCAACGAGGTAAATTACACCCTCTTCTGCACCTGTTGGTTTCTCCTTCCTTTTTTTTTTCTTCGCTTTATCTAATCTTTGTGTATACGTGACGACAGAACCGAAGCGTCTTATCGTTCGCCGATTGATTTTTAATCGCCCGGTGCGCGAACGCGCCGATTTGTATATATAGAATCTCGCCGGTTTTCTCGTCTCGAGACGAAAAATTTCGTGTATTTTAAAAATGAGGGAAAAAAAAAAAAAAAGAAACGCTTTTATTTGGCTGTTATTGACGCTGGGGATTATTCGCTGAGCCACACGTGTAAGCCGTCGTAAATCGGGGTGTATACACAGGACCGATCTCTCGAGTCCCCCCAGTTTTTTTTTTTTCTGGGCCAATAAAGAGCGTCGCTTTTTTTGTTTTACGATGAATATCTCGAGGTTCCACAAACCCGAGTAGCTTGAAGTGATTAAAAAAAAAAATGCCAAAGTCTCGACGAGTGGGTATAGCCCGTCGAACCAATTGGAAAAACGAAGTAAACGAAAGAAGCCGATGTATGTGCGTGTGTGAAGCATGAAAACGTTGATTCCAGCTGGAGTTGAAGGTCGAGGCCGTGGATTTGCCGTGCGAGTACGAGACGATAGAGCACAAGTCAACGGAGGAGAGCCAGGAGTTGCTACCTCCGACGCCACCGAGCACCTCGTGCTCCGACAGCGAAAGCACCGTCTCGGCCTCGTGCTCGCCCGAGCGCAGGGACTCGCACGGCTCGGTCCACGCCCACCACCACCAGAATCTCCGGGGCTGTCTACAGCCGAGATTGTACGTGACGACAAGCGCCACCGCCGGCCAGCACAGCACCACCACGCGCCAGCCCATCCACACCCCCCTCATATCTTGCCAGCCGGTATGTGTGTGCATATACACATGATGCGCATGTACCCTTGTATATAGGTACATTATTTATTGCGAGTGTCTTACCGCGATGCCCCTTTGCAGAAGGGATCCACGGGCGAGCTCGTCCTCACGGAGGAGGAAAAGAAGACGTTGATCGCCGAGGGTTACCCAGTGCCGACTAAGCTCCCCCTTACCAAGCACGAGGAGAAATCGTTGAAGAAAGTGCGCAGGAAAATCAAGAACAAGGTAGGCAGCAATATTATCACCGAGATGATTTTTCCTTTTGTTTTTTCTTTCTTTCTTTTTTCCCAACACCTGGTGTATGTTATTTTTACAGATATCCGCCCAAGAGTCCCGCAGGAAGAAAAAGGAGTACGTGGACGGGCTCGAGAGGCGGGTGGCGCATTTGTCGAAAGAGAACGCCAACTATCAGGATAGGCTGAGCAGCCTGGAGAGCTCAAATCGCCAGTTGCAAAAGGAACTGCAGCGATTCCAGGCCATGTTCAAAATACAGTCCTTATAAAAATTGTTGTTTTCATCAATAAGTCTATTTTTTTCTTTGAGCATTATTGAGAATAAAGCACTCTTTTTGCAAAAATTTAATACATTTTAAATGGCAACGGTCCTACTCTACACGTGACAACTCTACACACCATACTACTACTATACACCAATACGTATTAGATACATATTGGTTAATGTAGGCGTGAACAGTTTTCGCGAGTATAGGATTGGACCCTTCTCATTTGAAATAATATCAAAACGTACAACAAAGTATCTTCCGTCGATTTACCGGCTGCCTACTCATTAATGTTTGAGATATTTAATTTTGATAATGTTCTGTATAATTTACTATTCGTAGCTTTCAACGAAAAATTGTAGGCATAGGAAAAAATCTCGAGCGTTTTGGAAAAAAAGAGAAAAAATATAGCGAACATCGATTCAGAGGTAGAAAAAAAAATTATGTGTATTAAAAACACTATTTTCTCCTGCACTTGTACTGCGTTTTAAACTTGTTAACTCATTTAGCACATTGATTCATTGAGCGCTCGAAATTCCAACACCTATATTATGCGTTTTTTTGACAAATACGATGAAAAATTAAAAATCCGTGACCGAAGCTGAACATTAAAAATTTTCTAATTATTAAACATTTCGAATGACGGTGATGATCGTCTCGTTTGCATCCCATACCGATACGTAAGCCCTACGGCCCTGACGGAGTTGCTTAATTGCCGATACACGATACAGAAAGTGCCTCCACGTTTTCGCACGTACTATACACACGGCGTGTTTTGCTATTTATGTACTCCAAGTTGTATCGTTCGAGTGAAATATATTTAAAAATCGGTTCGAAACCTGTAAAAAAAGCTACATTTTGACAATATTTCCGAGACACAAACTATCCTATCCACGTAAGTGTTAATCAACAACTTTCTACCATATTGTTATAAGTGCACACATGTAAGTACGCCGTCCTCGATTGATTATCGTATCTGTGTGCACGGGAGTGGTGTATGTTTATAGATTCGTTTACATATACACCGTAAACGTATGCTCATACTTAAATGTCAGGGATGCGAGGGCTGCACGTGTCGGGTGGGCAAAAAAAAAAAAAAAAAAAAAATTAAAGTAAAACAAGGTCTCAGTACTTACCGAGCTCGCGAGGAGGAGGAGAGCCGGGTAGGTAGTGCTGCCGACCTTCAACTTGACCGTCGGCGCACAGGTCCTTGACCTCACTTTCCGCATATAGACATATATACATTACGTGTATGTATTGCACTCAGAGCGCGAATCGTCATCGTTAAAGTGTATATATACTCAATGATATACATATTGCATCTAGGGTTTACCCCCTATCTGTACCTATACTCTTTTGGGTTAAGGGAGTATAGTTACATATAGTGATGCTGCGGAGAGTTTACTTTTCTAGCCACCCTCCTCCTCCTCCTTCCAACTCTGGTATGTATAGGGATCAGAGGCGTTCTATTTTTAGAGACGACTCGATTTTTACGTTTACCTGACGCTACACCGTTTCGATAAGGAAAGGAAAAAGTTAATCGCCGCGACTCGTCGGGCATAACTATATAAATTTATTGCGCAACGTGCAAACCTTTATACATATAGGTACTTACTGTTAAAAATATACCTACTGTCCTTGAGTGTACGAGTAACTTATTATCAAAGAGAGAGCGGCGATACGTGACGAAATTACACCATATTTCCTACTACTACTTTTTTTTCTTTTTTTTTCCTTCATATTTGTTTGAAAATAATTTTATGGTTTTGTTTACAATCATTGCGTTTATACACCACTACTGGGTACTACTATAAATTTACCGCTATTTTTTTGTAGCCAATGGAGTTGTCCATAATTGTGGGAGTACATTACTTGTTTGAAGGTGACGATCGATGCGCACGTCAAAATGATCATCTTCCAAAGGACCCACTTATTTGAAACGTTCGTTAGCGTTAATTACCAAGCCCAAGATGCGACAAAACTCGAGAGTTTCGCCAACTCGCAATTTGTTTTATTTTATTGTAAGAAACAAATTGCACCTCTGACGCATTTAACGATCGTTCGTTTTTAGAATCGTCATTACTTTCAAGCGCTTATCGGTACCTACACATCGCGCACTTGTATAGGTAATCGCGAGAAAAGTATCGTTTCTAATGATTTTCACGGATGAATAGCGCAAAAGTGTTTATAGACTTGAGAAATCTAACAACAGCCGGTCCCACGGCCGAGATAATTACAAAGAAAGGGGTCCAAATGAAAAGCTACGCGCACGAAGTAGTCGTCGCGACTTGGCTCGAAAGTAACCGCAACCACAAAAGAAAAACAAAAAAAAAAAAAAACCTCCGATGGAAAAAGAAAAAAAAAAAAAAACAAATTTCTCTTTTCTATATATATGGGTACTTATTGCTGATGCGCTACATACTTTGCCGCGTTTGGTTCGTTAGCTCCTTCGTTTTCAATTTCTACCTGCCGCGGTTGAAATCGAGACGACACTCAGTGAGAGGTAAACTACCCAACGGCTTGTCGTTAAACACGTGACGGCCAACTATTGGGCAAATGTTACCTGCATTTCACAAGTAATTATAGCCAGATATTAATTATTACTTTTACATCCACGTGTTGGTGCATCCATTATTGGCGGTTAATAAGGGTTTCGTCGTCTTTCTCTCTATTTTGATGACTGCAACACGTGGATCGTTTACGCTCATTACTGTAAAGATTATTACGAAATCGTCCTTAATTATGTTTGAAAAACTTGGCGTCGGTCACAGCAAAGCTCAAACCATTACATCGTACTGTTAAAATAGAGAGCGACCTCACACTTTTCGCTCGTTAACGTTTACGGAATGACAAATTTCAAGCGACACTATATATATACAGCGCATCGGGGCAATTTGAATCATCCTAACCGTATTACACGCGCAATTATACTCGCACTTACAGTTGCTCTTGCCGTTGTTGCGTTGCTCAAGCTTAATTGCCGTTACGTGCAACAATACATCCACAAACGTATAGAGGCGCGCGAACAATAACAAAAACAACGAGTAAACGAGCAATCGCGTGCTTGGCGGTTGGGGTGTGCGGGGGGGGGGGGAACATCTCAATTTTCGTGCTCATTTTGCGCCGTCAACTGCTTATGAGAATCTCGTCTTTTATTTCGCTTGCGTAGCACCGAGTGTGTGTACTTTTATATACGGGTATATATACACCAGAAACCGCGCGACTTGTGCAGTTTGCGCAAAAGTTTCCCTCCCCCCCCCGCGTGCCGATTCGCGATGCGCTCGGTTTCCAGCGAAGACGAACCACAAGCGGAGAGCTCGACCGTGTGCAGGTATATTATATTATAAATACATACACCGCTGAGACAGCGAGAAAGAAACAAGTACCTAATAATACAAGAGTAACTCGCCGCGCTCGCGTAAAATTGCCGAGTTCCGCGTGTGCTCACCTGCGCGTGCACATACGATGCAACACAGGTGTACCTATATATATATATATACGCGTTCTCGGCGCCTCCGTCTATTTTATTTTTTTTCTCTCCTCTTTCGTTACCCATGATACACCCGCGATGTGCTTTTTTTAGCCTCTCGGTGCCGATACACGGTGCACCTCCAATAAAATGCGCCGGAGCGCGCCGCGAAACTGAAAACTTTGTATATATAAGGAGGAATCGCTCGCGTGCTCATACACATCGGAGGATAGAGCTTCCGGCGGAAGCGCCCCGCGCAGGAAGTTGACTGTATACAACAGTCTGCTCCATGCTATATTTCTCTTTTCCCCCTCCACGTGACTATTAGACCGAGATGACGGAGGAGAGATAAGAGATCGTCCAATTAAATGGAATGCCGCTGCGACTTTCGTAAGTATAGGTGTATGTGTAGACACGTCGTCACCGATACAGCTTGAGACGCGGAGTTGCGTTGATTTTCGTCAAGTGCTTTTTTTTTTTTAAAAAGTACACAAGTATTCAATTAGATCGGTATCGGGGACATTTTCCGATACATAATATAATATATACATATATACTCACACGCGGATTATTCGTTTCCTCGTGACTCGCACATGCGCGCCTATATATATATATACGTAATAGCTGCTGGTCCGCGGCCCGAGCCGTGTTATAATCTCAGCCCCGGCTGCAGCCGGCCGCGCCGGTATTTCATTCACTCACGTGTGTATATACAACCGGCATCCCAGCATCACTGGAGTCGAGGCACCTATTTATATATACATGTTATGTGGAAGGAGAGCTCGCGCGCAAGGAGAGGCCATTTTCGTAATAGGTGTATATAATATATGGTCATCAAACCCGATGACGACGTGTATACCTGTGTATATACGTACACGCTGTGATATAACACACGCGCTTATGTATCATATAGGTATACATTATACCGTACAAGCGAGCGCGGCTCGACTTGGAAAAAGTTTTTTGCGGCGTTCGGCCGTGAATTGCGAATGTAAAGCCANTCGGTCGATCACAGGCGAGTAGACCACACCTCGGGCGCTGGACGCTGCACACCTCCTCCCAGTAAGCCGACACGTCTCCCTCCTGGCACGGGCAGTCCTTGCACTCGGCGGGACTGTACCTGTCGCCGAAACGTCGAGCCAAACATTCAAACGACCAGAGCACAGGAAGAAAAGCAAAAGAAAAAAAAAAAGAGTGTATACTCGACGCTGAAGGGGCCACCAACAAACTCGGACCGGTCCTTCGCGTCCCTCCACGTCCAACGGGACATCGCCTCGTCGCTGTCTTCGAGTCTGACACCCCGCACCTCGACGCCACGACTGTAGGGCAGCTTCGCGCTGAAGGTCCTCGAGCTCCCGGGGAGGACGACCACGTCAGATTGGCAGGGCACGCGCTCGAGGTGGGGCACAGCCTCCGAGGACGCGTTCCAGTTGAGGGGGTCCGCCCAGTAGTAGGGGCTCTCGCGGAGCCAGTGGGACTCGCCGGTGCCGTGGTCGCTCACCTGCACCCTCGCCAAACGTCAACCAGGGGCAAGGAAGGGGGAGAACGAGGTTTTTCCATCAGTTTCGCGTACTCACAATGATGCGGCCGTTTTCGGGGAGCGCGAGTAGGCCGTCCCTCGAGAGCCGGAGGCCCGCGAGTCCAATGGTCCCGGCGGTGCGTGGCATCCCGACGGCGTGCCTTGCTTCCAGGGGGAAAGCCACGAGGCTGTCGGGCCCGGGTGGTAGGTTGTTGAGCCAGTTACTGGAGGTCTGCCACTCGACGTCGGCCAGCCAGTGTTTTTCCAGGGCGGCCCCGAGGCCGAGGGCCAGGGTCAGAAGGGCCAGGGAGGGCTTGGGCATTTTTTTTTTCTTGGCTTCCAGCCGTCACGAAGAGGTTGAAAAGCACGACTGAGCGGGATGCTGTTTTTTTTTGACGCGTGAACGAGGGGGCGTTTATGGGAACGTGATACGTGGAGTGTCGGTTGTATCTGGCACGCGTGCCAACGTCGATTTCATTTTTTTTTTTTTTTTTTCTTTTTCTTTTTCTATATAGACATCCGAGTGCGTATTCACACGCGTAAATTATACAAGGTGTATGTATAGGCAAGAAAAGAGAGTCGCTTACAATCACAATTGTTTTTTTCTTTTATTTGTTTGCTTTCACAGAGACGTTTGTACGGTATACACTTTGACTCGAGATTAATTTATTTTCCTTCGTATTACAGAGCTCGTGGCGTCTCGCAGGGCATACACATGTATACATATCGCGTGAATCGTACAGTAGTTATATGGATTGTAAAACACACAGAGCAGAGATGTATGTATATATATAATCCACGCGCAACGTAGTTTTTTTTTCTCTTACAACCAGCGACTCATCGCCCTCGTGTATACACTGCAGCATTCACTCTTTCNTTTTTTTTTTTTTTTTTTTTTTTTTTTCTTTTTCTTTTTCTATATAGACATCCGAGTGCGTATTCACACGCGTAAATTATACAAGGTGTATGTATAGGCAAGAAAAGAGAGTCGCTTACAATCACAATTGTTTTTTTCTTTTATTTGTTTGCTTTCACAGAGACGTTTGTACGGTATACACTTTGACTCGAGATTAATTTATTTTCCTTCGTATTACAGAGCTCGTGGCGTCTCGCAGGGCATACACATGTATACATATCGCGTGAATCGTACAGTAGTTATATGGATTGTAAAACACACAGAGCAGAGATGTATGTATATATATAATCCACGCGCAACGTAGTTTTTTTTTCTCTTACAACCAGCGACTCATCGCCCTCGTGTATACACTGCAGCATTCACTCTTTCATTTCTCTACAGCTCAGTCTTTCCTTAGCCTCGTCGAGCCAACATTTTTTTTTCTTTTTTTTTTTCTTTTTTTTTTCTTTTTTATCTCCTGTAATCTTTCTCTATCTTACTATATTCGTCGTCTTTACTTTTGTGCTCGTACAAATATAGTCGGTAAATTGACAAGTGTGTGTGCAGTACATAGTTGGCGAATTCAAGAGAGGGATGATTAATAACGCACAGCTTCTTTTGCCTCGCGCAAACCACGGGGTATACAAACAAACAATCAAGGAACGCAAAATTGCACGATTTGTGCACAAGATTGAACATCACGTATATATATAGGTAGCAGTAGCATATATATATGTATATGTATTTAATAGTACACACGAGTCGATACAGTCGGAGGACACCAAGACTAGATTTCGTTATTTTTCTTTTTTCTTTTTTCTTTTTTTTTCATAACGTACAATATATGATAGATAAATATGTTTAAAATTCTTAGGGACTATACAAACAATGCGCATCTCGCGTATACTTAATGTTGAAACGAAAAAAAAAAAAAAAAAAAACTTTCGCTCGCGCGTCCAAACGATCCGAGATAAACTGCCAACCAAAGTGCGTGTGTCTGTGTACGTGAGATTTTAATTTCCGTGCATATTTAAAAAAAACGTAGGCCATGAGTTAATGTTCACGAATGAACAAACACATGTATATAGATATACGACTGCTCGTCGTGTGCCTTGATGCAAATAAAACACGCACTTTGTTTGGCGGAGCAAAGAAACAAGTTGTACAATGTTTCGCGGTAACTCTTTCGTGCATCGGATGGTGCGGTCCCTTAGACGAACTGCGCCGAGTTGACGGAGGCGTCGTCCTCGTCGTAGTACTCCTCCGGGTTCATGCCGTCCCTCTTGCCGAGACCGAACCCGTACCGGTTGTCCCTCGAGTGCTTCACCGTTAGCCTGTCCGGCATGTCGTAGTCCACATCTCGTTTGCCTGCGTTCATTCAATACACATATTTTTATCCATGTATACACTGCGTATTTCGTAGAAGCGCGCTTTTTTCATGCGAAGGGACAACTTTCGACGAAAGGTGATGATAAAATCGCGATTCTCGTAATATAATTGGATTGAATAATCCGCGGATTGGGGCTTTCACTTAACGCGAGTGTGTATCGCGAATTACACTTAGCCACGTGATACCATAGAGTACACGAGATAAGAGACCGAAGGGGAAGGGGGGGGGAGATTTCAATCGCGATAATTGCGTGAGCTTACCCAGGCCAAAGTTGAAGCCACCGGCGCTCGCGCGCTTGGATTCCAGATAATTTTCCAGGAGCTTCTGGGTGTACACGTTGGACATGAGGTTTTGGTACTTTGGCGAGAAGCGCGTCGCCTCGTCGTAGCTGCTACGCTTGCCCAGTCCGAAGGTGTACGGCTTGGCGCGCTTGCCCAGCCCGAACGAGAAGGGCTGGCCTCGCTGTTGTTCATTTTGGANTATAGATATATATATACGCATCCCTTCTTATCTCATCGATGTATATGTGTACATTCAGAAGTGTATATATGTGTACGGAGACGGGCGTGCGTCGCGCTTATCGAAGGAAATGAAGCGAGATAAACCCGCGTATAGCACATGAGCGTCTCAACTGCCTCTCTCTCTCTCTCTCAATCTCTGTCTGTCTGTGTGTGGGTCTGTGCTAACTGACTAAACCAAACTTGGGACGATTACATTTCTCGTATACGACCAAAATAACACACGCTTGCATCAGTCCGTACTTGTTTGTTGATGTATTTATTTATTTATTTTTTTTTGGCTTTATAAAAAATAAACGCAAAGATTGAAAATACTCGCCTGTATACTTTTCATCCCAACAAAGTCGCGTCAAAAGCCATGAGAGCCCGCGTTTTTCTCCTCCAATTTACCACCAAAAAGACCATACAAAGCGTTATCTGACCTTCGCCGGCATATAAGTACTTTCGCGTTCGATCGCAAGTGCGATTCGTTAGCTCGAGAAACAACACACTTAACATAATATGTACTCAGGGCGCGAACGCGATATCAATTCTTTATCGAATCTATACACCATTATACGGAGGTACATGCACATAAATATATACGTGCTGGGATATAACATATTTATCGATGCCAATGCGTGATGTGTAAGCGTGCGATCGACGAAACGTTTCCTCCCCCCGCGGAATTTGGTCTCTCTCTCTCTCTCTCACTTGAAGTAAACTTGTATTGACGAAGACGCGCGCCGAAAACAGATAGAGCGAGAGAAGGAAAAGGCGATATTACGGATGATCCATTGATATAGGGTTGGAAAGAGAAAAGTATACTCTCTGCTCCTATCGGTACCAAAAAAATATGGAAAAAATCCCTCGGCTTGAGCGACACCTATACACTCGAAAGCCATTGCCGATCCACACACACACACATATTCCCCCAAGCGATGTCGCAATGGCCAGTTGTAATCTACAATTGGCCGAGCCATCCGTATAATATGTGCACGCGGCGTATTTTCAACGTATATACTTGTGCGCGACGCGGATAAGGTCGCGATAATAGACGTTGTCGTGCAGAACGACTCGCTTCGTCGGACCTCCACCACCACCACTACACTTACTGTTACATTATATACAGAGAGACACGCATTTTTCTCTCTCTCTCTCTCTCTCGCTTCCGTTGCAACAGGTAAGTGCAACTATACAGTTCCTTTTGCTCGTGCTTCCTTCTCTCTTTTTTTTTTTTTTTTTTTTTTTCCTTCATTCGAGTGTTTTTGTCGTTATAAGCTTGCGAGTACATTTTCCTCCTCGGCCTGTATTCAGGTATACGAGCTTTGGCTCTCTGTTTGCTCTGTACGGCGCCGTTTGGGTACACACGCCGTACTTACCTTCTTAGAAAGTACACGCTTATTATGCACCGCGGGAATATCCGCGTGCGACTTACGATGGGAGCATTGTATTTTTAGTACGCGGCGCTTGCGTTTCGACTCTCGATTTTCCGTGTCCACGTGCTTTCGGCCCTTCTTTTAAATATACCCTTCGTGCCGTGTACGCGTTATCGAGTGCCATATAGGAACGTGCAAAAACCCCAACCGTTAACTTCGTTTGTTCGGGCCACGTATGAAAGCGAGAATGAATTCCTATTATTATGAATATTTTTTTTTTTTTTTTTTGCTACATCACGGTATCGTCGATTTGGTTTTTAATTTCTATTTCGGTGCGTATAGTTTGGGACCCAATAGGAGTCGTAAAAAAGTAAGATCTGCGGTACAGCGGCAATCAGTCGTAAACCGAACGAAATTGAATTGCGTAAGCGTAATCGCGTCGCGATTGAACGTATACACATGTATATGTATATATATGTGAGTAGTCGTCGTTCTAAAATTAAATTTTCTCCATATACATACACGAATGCGTGCGGTTTCGAGGAGTCACGTATTATGTGTACATCGAAAAGTAACTGCTAATCGGATTGTTACGTAATTACGAGCTTATCAGATGCACAGTAGGTGTTGGGAGGTGTCGTATCCAACTTTATTTACATATTTATTTTTTTTGCACCTTATACTATATCACCAGCTGCTGAAAGTTACCTTTTTTTGTCCCTTTGTTTTGGGCTTATACCATTTTTGTATTGTTACAATTCGCTATTTGTGTCACCAATTTATTTTCAATGACAATGGAAAAAAGAAAAAAAAAATTACAATACAATATTGCAAACGTGTCAAATGTTGCATGGTAAAAGCTCAATAGTACAAGTACACACAACATAATAGACCGTGCCGCGTCTGAGCGCGCGTAACTTTTTGTCGTCCTCCGTGATACATAAATGTAGTGCAGAGCTAGCGATAAGACCCGCTAGAGCTAAAAATAGAACGGATTAATGCGCGAGCGCAGTTTTGTTTTGTTTTTTATTTTTTTTTGCCCGAAACAAGAGAACGAAAATAAAAATTACCATCCGAAACAAAAAGTTGGTATGAAAAAAAAGAGTATACATATATACATGTATATTTGTTTAACAATGCGAGAGTTGTTTCGGTGAGTGCGCGCGATTTCTTGCCGCAATACAGGAGGGCCGGAGGGGTAAATTACAGTTACATCGAAGGTATACAGTTACATATACGCGTAAAAAGGGGGAGAGTCGTCGCGGCCTTGAGTGCAAGTAATGAGCCTCCAAAGGCACATATGGGTGTCTCTCTTTCCCTTCCTCGTGTTTGCGTAAGTCGTACTTTGGCAAAAAAAAAAAAAAAAAAAAAAAAAATGTGACAATCGAGTTTGATGAGTGCAGCTTCTGCCACCGCTACTGTTACCGCATTATCTGATGTTTGCTCAGCTGGATGACGCGTTAATGTTTACATCGCGTTTGCGAGGCGTTAGTGGCTACAAGCAATGATTATGCTGGGAACTTTTTTCAGGTGTGCCGATGGCACTCGAAGAACAAGCACCGCCGGTTGTGTCATAGCCCTGCCATTGAGATACATTCCACTGTGGGTTGGCTCTTGGGGGTGTTGACTTGTAATAAACGTATACAAACGCGTTGGAGAGGAAGAAAGTATTGTATCCACAACGCGCTGTTTTTCCGCTCTCACAGCTATATGTACGTGAATTACTCTTGAAAAAACGGAATTAGGGATTCCCTGGTGTTACGAGAATCGTTTTTGAAGCACATCCGCGGGGATAAAGATTTTTTTTATCTTTTACAAAGATATACGGAATAAGCCGTAATTTTCTGATAAACAAGGCGTGACATACTTTTTCGAGCCAATGGCACTGTATACATTTTTTTGTTTCAGAGCAACAAAACATTTCGGCGTGTACGTAAAAACTACTAGAAACGAGAAACGAAACCTGGAAAAATTCGACCGCGAGTCAAGCTTAAATTACCGTACCTGTATACATGATAAAAATTGCGAAACAATAAAAAAATTGTACATCGCTTCGTATTCATGAACTTTCCCGTGCTCCAGGAGACAAAAATCCTTCGTTGGTAGAGACTAGCTCCCGAAAAAAATGTCTTCAATCTCAGGGGACTCTCAGTTTCATTTATTTCTCTAGGCTTGCTCTCGTGCCCGCTCGTCGCGCAAAATTTTCTGAAAAAAAAACGATGCACACTCTCTTTTTCCCAATCAATCATCAACGCGACCTTGGCTGATGAAAATAAATTTCTCGGAGTCATGTAAAGGCTACCTGTTATTACGTATTACAATTATTGTTATCACGGAGTGAAATTACCTACAATTTGGTGGCCTCCAAAAAATCCGGTCCCTTTTTGTTCGAAAGACCGCGACGTCTGGCACGGTACTTACGTGAACTTCTCACGTGTACCTATATAATGTCCATACAGCCTGTACAAGTACTCTTACATTCTCTCACGGAGAACCGGTGTATAGGCATATAGATAGAGAAGCGTCGCATGTTTAAGTTCAACGAGGACGTAGCGTCTAGTCAGATTTTGCAAACTCGCCATGGGCTGTAAAAAAAAAAAAAAAAAAAAAAAAAGATCCATAAGGATCAATTGTCCCGTAAGAGTATAGTGCGCTCAAATCGTCTTAGCAGCCGTTCACCCGCTTCGTTTTCCTTTTCTCCTGACTCGAAAATTGTTTTGTTCTCAATAAGAGACGTAAAAATTTTCTTATCTCCACTGGCACTCGTTCATTATGTTGCAAGTAAAAGAGAATCCTACGACGTCTCGGGCGGAGAGTCGAAAAAAAAAAAAAAAAAAAAAACCAAAAAAAAAAAAAAAAAAAAATATAAAT
>NW_019379465.1:675639-785002 GCF_000648655.2 Copidosoma floridanum | reverse complement strand
CAATCCACGACCTAGCCAACTGAGCTACCACGCGCTCTAGGTGTATATATATATATATATTTATATGTATATATATGTATATACACGTGTGTGTATATCACACACTGTGTGGCATAGCAGCAGAGCAGAGTTCGAGAGTTCCCCAAAAGCTTTCTCTCTGTCTATCTCTTTATATAATGTACGAGCGAACAAAGACAAACGACACATGCACACAGCCCAAGTATTTTGGAGCTCGAGAGAGATAGAGAGTGAGCGCCGAGAACCACCCCAAAGACGCCGGTGCGAATGAAAAAAGAAGAGAAAAGAGGAGGAATGGAAAAAGAAAAAAAAAAAAAAACAAATTTCTCTTTTCCTCGTTCCAGGGGCTGTGCCACGACACACTGTTGGTGTGCTGCGGCAAAGAGGACGATTGGGGCATCGTGCAGGACATGCCGAGTAGTTTGCGCACCGACGTGGACAGGGTGTGCTCGACGAATGTCGTGCTGCGCGACCGTCTGATGACAGACGCGGCCCTCGGGGGGCCTAAGCCGATCAAGACCGAGCACAGCTACAGCCTCCTCGCTTGCGGTCCACCCTCACCGGCGCGCGACCCCAGTCTCACTTCCTACTCCGGTACCTGCGATGCGACCTCCGACGCTACGAGGCCGCAGGACAGGACCCTCGACCACCAACACCGTCTCGACGACCACTGCGACCCCCACCAACAACAACACCACCACCACCACCACAGCCTACACCATATGCACCAACAGGATCACAATCATCATCACCATCGGCTACATCGCCAAGCCGGTGACGTCACTTCTGATGTTTTTGACGGGCATCTCCACGTTACCTATCCCACCGACTCCCACACCCTCGATGGTGAGTTATATTCCAAAAAACGATACTTACTCCACGTGTACTTACTATACATAGAATCTCTTGAAATCGGTAACAATTTTACGCAATTACATTTTTCGTATCATCGTCAGCGCGTGGTTTTTTCGCAAATTAAACGAAAAATTTTCTTTACTTTTAGAACTTTCGTGAGAAATCGTGCGAAAATATGCGCACCACCGGTCATGTTTACAGGTGGCGCAACAGCACTGCACGCGTGAGAATATAATATTATGCACGTGACTTTACCTGGCTCTGTCTTATTTTCTTCGTATACGTCCTTTCGCACGCGTTTTCAACTCTCATCAGACACCTCCAGGGCTGTACGGTTGTACGGGTTCAAGGACGCACAAGACTTTGTTTTTTTTTCTTTTTTTTTTTTTNTATGTATCATATAGGTATACATTATACCGTACAAGCGAGCGCGGCTCGACTTGGAAAAAGTTTTTTGCGGCGTTCGGCCGTGAATTGCGAATGTAAAGCCACTATATATATATTTCTTGGAAGGAAGGAATGTCGAGGGGAGCCTCTCCCTCTGTACGCGCCATATACATATATATATATATAGAGACGCACGCGGGAGGTATATATAGGATAAACCGGGCGCGATATTCGGCTTTTAAAGGCTGTGTATGCAGGCCCACACTGAGTGCCATTGGAAAAGCAAGGAGGGGAGGGGCCTGATCTCTGAGTTATTGGGAGGGGAAACGAATACCAGTATACAACACTCTCGTCTCTGAGCTTATAAACGGTGCAGGACACAGCTTATATGGTGAGAGAGAAGTGAAAAAAAAAAAAAAAAAAAAAAAAACGTACACCCAAACAGGTACGGAGGTTTGGGAATGGGCCTCTCCTTGGGTCGGTCGTCGCAGCGTCGTCGGTGCGCACGAGTTGGGAGGAGGACGTTCACCTTTTTTCGTAACTTCGTCGCCGACGCGCTCATACCTATATATATACACATACATGTATAATATACTCTCCTCTCGACTTGGTTCCCGATGATGGCATCCACCTGCTCGTGCGACTTTCATTCGAGGCCCCTTCTCGCTCTTCCTTTGGACTCGTTATAGCGTCCTTCCACCTGAATGGGGGTCCTTCTCTCTCTCCCTCACCTGACTGTATGTATTTACGAGCACCTATACACACCGATCTTTGCAGCCTTTTAAAGTCGAAGCTGATTTCTTTTTTTTTTTTTTTTTTTTTTTTTTNGGTCCCCCTCCCTAAAAAAAAAAAAAAAAAAAAAACTACCATTGGGCTATCCGCTCCATTCATCAGTCAAATCAAAGATAACGAATATACTTTTAACGCCCAAGATAAGCTGAGAGAGAGAGAGAGAGAGAAAAAGCTAAAAAAAGTCCAAACCTTATCTCCCACGAGTCCCGCGTCCTCCCTGAGGTAGTCGTCCGCCCGGAAGGCCTCCTCCTCTCCCCGCTTGCCGAGGCCGAACGAGAACACCGGCAGCCTCTTACCCTCCGAGCGATAGGTAAAGGCCCGCTTTTCCTCGGGCGCGTAGTAGTACTGCTTGTGCTGCGACCCGGCCGACGGCATCAGCGAGTTTGGGGCCACCGGCGATGCAGGTGACTCTGCCTCCTTCAACGACGCCGAGTCGTCCAACGGCGTGCCACCCACGAGGCTCAACAGCCAGAGGCACAGGACTCTCATTGCCAGGACCTTCGGGCTCATCTTGATATCTTGACGAACAAACAACGACACTTATATACAATATGCCCGTTGCGGGAAAATTGGATACGTGGGAGAGGATCGGTGGCGCAAAAAAAAAAAAAAAAAAAAAATGAGGGAACGAACGCAAGTGCAGCACCGTCAATTTTGGCGGGTCCAAATTTTTATTCCGGGGAAGTACTACGAGGGCTCACGCTGTTACGTGCACGTGCCACGAGTCGCAGCCCATATAATACCGTGGCGCGTCTTATTTCGATGCTAATATCATAAGTAATTCATAGAGGTTTTTTGTATGGATAAAGAAGCATCGGGTCGGAAGGGGGGGGGGGGTATTTTATGGGTGCTTGATTTCTTGCCGATTGAAAGTGGAGGGTGTATCGAGAGTATCCGGACTGCTTAGAATAATAAAAAGGGGGGGAATAAGGTCGGGGGTGAGTTTTGTTGGATTTCGAGTCTCAAGGTATGTATGATCCATCGGCGAAATGGTCCCAGAGCGAGAACATAAAGTAGGTGACACGAGCCGAAACTAATGGCACTGTCATCGAACTTTTTTTTTTCTCCGCTCTACACATATATGTTGTTACATCTACATTACCGAACTTTGGCCGTTTAAGCGGGCCGTCGTGCAGAGACGCGAAACAATAGTCTGGGCGACGGTCTCTCTACTTCTTGTTACAGCGAGTAGTCAAACGAGATAATATCCGTCTGACAGGTGTGTCGTTTGTCATTTGTTTTTATTTTTTGGGCAAGGCGAGGGAGGAGGGAAAAAAAATTATTTTTTTCCACGCGCGCAACTCACGGACGATTTCCGTCGGATGACGATCTCGTCTTGACGTCACGGATAAAAAGTAGGCGCCGGACTGGGGCACTGTTGATTTGTGGATTTTTTTCAATACTTTGAAGAGAAACTTTTTTTTTCTTCTAGCACATACTTACGTACGTTTTATTCATTGAAATTGATTGTAAATTACCTTAAAGCAAATATTTAGATACTTTAAATTATAATGCATTATTTTTGGTAACACAATTGTGTAGTAAATGGTAATGGGAAGTAAAATTTTTTCAGCACGAACAATGTAAAGTGCAAATAAAAATTGAAAAAGGTACGGTGCCCAAGTCTTGGTTGTACGGTTAGGTAGACTGTGCATACGCGTACACGTGGGATAAGCAACAAAAAGAAAAATTTCTGGCAGTGCTGACATGCTGCTCACCAGCGCGGGTGAATTACTCGCATTTTACCGATACGAACGTCCGTTATCTACATTATTCGTATGCGTTTTATAAGGCGATTCTCTCCGTTTCAATCAAAAGTTTTTTTTCTCCCTTTCTCGTTTTCGTTTTTTTCACTCCGCAACCGGGAGCTCAAAAAGCGCACGTGTACGCTCGAGTTTCACCGTATGTTACACAAGCGCTGCAAAAATACCCGTAGCAACGCAAACACAAAAGGGAGAAATCACTCGGCCTCTGAAAAGAAGGAACTTGGAGGTGCTCGCGGCGTATATAATTACGAGAAACACCGAACGAAAGAGAAAAAAAAGGGCCGGAGTCCCGAGAAAACAGAGGATCGGCACGTACTGGTCCGTATTTGTTCTATTTATCCGCGGAAGCCACCGAAGGTCGCCTCTTTTTTTTGGCCAGGTCTCCTTTTTTCCGGGAGCTCTTTGAACGAGTACGCGCGTGCCATAAGAAAAAAGTGTCCCAGTGTTTACCGGCCGGCAAATTGTCTACGTGGACCTCTACCCCCCCCCCCCCCCCGCAAAAACACAATCGAGTACTTAGCGAGTCGACATCAGAAGGAGCTATATACGTGTACGTACAGGTACGGGATCGCATGAAGCGAGTTTACGCGTACGAAGGTAGGGTATGTTTCAAATTTTCCCGCAGATGGGGGAGAGAGAGGGTGATGGGAGTATGTCTCTCGGAATTGCGTCCCAGCTGGGTACCCGTCCATCCGTCGGCGCGGCGCTGCGCGCCTGATTACTTTGCCGCTGAGATGCTCTTGTCCTCGGGTTGCTTCACCCACACTTGGGGATATCATTACCTCATTGCGTGGTTTCGACGAAATACTTTTACCCGCGGTGTACGGCGCCGCGCTTGGCTGACCAAACCGTGGCTGTACTACTTGATTTTCCCATTTGGCGAATTACGGAAAAAGAGGCATGGGTGTATGTGCGTTATCTCGCGGGACTCGAAGTGTTTGCTCGATAAACTAATCAACCGGTAAGTGTATCACTGAAATTGGCCCTTGCCTCTGTATTTTCCCCCGAGATGGACAAACAACCCTTCGAGTCTTATACGTACACCGTGCGAATCCCTTTTTTTGGGCCACCGCTGTTACTTTTACTCCGCAATCGAGTTTTTTTCTCTTTCTTACATATTAATCGCTTCAATGAGTGCTCCATTTATATTTTTGGGCTACAGAATCGACCAGCTTTTACCGTCTTTTTTTTTTTTTTTTTTTTTTTTTTCTTCATTTTTAAAAAAAAAAAAAAAAAAAAAAAAAAAAATTTGGAATTTCCCAANGAGGGGGGGAAAAAAAAAGAATAGGTGCAGTCTGTATACCTGCACTGTGTATGTAGACTTTTATCGGCTGGCTTCATACCCCCGTATGGGGTTGCACATACACTTACGGTCTCCGTTCGCGTCGCTCGTTATTCTCGCTGCCACTTGTTTCCACCCCGTCGATCGTTACATTACAAGATAACTTCCGGTCGCCACTCGGAAATTGATATAAATACTTGAAAGAAAAAGGCTCGCCGCGCGAGTAAGCGATAGTGTAAATATTTCAGTAGCCAAGGAGTAAGTCGATAACATTTGCTATTCACCGTGTGTACGGGGGAACCGGTCATCATCACACCGAAACGTATCCCCGCCGGCAAACGAGTGCGAGAGGGGCTCGGATAACACCCCGAGACGGCCGTACACTTCGTCCCGCGACGCCGTTAAGTTCCAACGCGAGTTTACGAGCAGGGGGGAAGAAAAAAAAATTTTCAGCCGCGATTAAATTCGCTCGGTTATTTCGGCGAGAAATTAACGACCGAGGCGCTTGTGAAAGGGTTAACCGGTCTGTCTGTCTCGCGTTGGAAAAAGTAACGCTTGAAACAGGATTCGGGTCCTTTGCGCCACCGGACTTGGGAGCAAAGTTCAGAGTAACTCTGTGCCCCCGAGCAGTGAAGGTCCTTTTTATCCTAAGAGAATAATGTATACATTCATGTATTCCTTCGGATCGCAGATTTATGCGGGATGCGCCGACGTCTGCCTCGTATATTTCCTCGCGGACGCGTTAACTTTGACAAAACGTATTTTCTCCCGCATCTTCGACACTTGGGTGTACGTTGAAACAAACTTTTTGGAAAAAAATTACCCTACGCGAGCTCTCGGGTGCCGTAAATAACCATCGAGAACTTATGGTCTTGGCGATAGTTTTTTTTTATTTCATCTCCATAACAATGACGCACAGTGTCCCTATATATATAACTTACTGGTCCAAGTAAGGGAGCTTCGAATTGCCCGAGAGGCGACAATTTACTGAAACTTTTTTTTTTTCCCAAAAGATCGATCGACGCGATCGAGCTCCGCTGCACGTACACACCCAACTCGAATTATAAAGCGGATAAGTCGAAAGACAATCCGTCGCCGAGACAAAAGGACTCTTTTTCGCAGGATGACAATATCCGCAAACAATGAACACAATGGACGGTCGAGCAGAGACAAGGAGCTCACGCTGAGGATTAAACGAAGAGGAGCCCAAGTATATTTATGTGGAGAAAAAGCCCCACAGAGGTACCGAGAGTGGACGGAGCGGGGAATCGAACCCGAGCCTCCCGAAGGCAAACGCTCTACCACTGAGCCACTGGCAGCTCCGTATATTCATGGAGGCTCTTTTTCCTTCGTCTTTCAAGCTAAGCACGAATAATTTAACAAAGCCAATGTTGCGACGAACATTTGAATGGCACTCGACGCTCAACTTTGCACCGAACGAGAAAAATTAAAAAGCAAAAAGAGCTATAGACACAACTCCGGGGGCGCGTGTATAATTGGCGGTGCATTTTTCACGCACGCGCGCGCCCGGGGGCTCCTGATGGGAATCAGTCGGGAGCGATTAACGTCGATTTACAGGGCGCCTTGGTCATCATCATCGCCACCGTCCTTGGGAGTCGGGCGGAATTAGCGTTTCTTCTTGCTCGGGCCGGCGCTCCGTGAAATGAGAAACAGAGGCTCTGTAGTTCCCGGAAGGGGCGAGCTCTATATTTGGCTTGTGGGTGTAGGCGGAAATAGTAATTAACCGATGCTAATGCGTACACAACGGCGAGTCGGGATTTCGAGTTTTACAGGGGAGTTTAATTAGCCTCCAACGATGGGACTGTCTTTTCTAGTGAATGAGGAGTCGAAGATACCGTGTTTCCACCCGTTGGCGGTGGAGAGTCGAGCGAATATTGATTTTCGTTGGAAGGGGAGGAGGGGCCACGTATGTACCGGTAACCACATCACGTATCGATTTTTTCATCAACCAGACGCCCGTTATCTTTTTAATGTCATTAGCGCCGGAGTGCCTCCGGAGACGATCGGTTTCGCGAAACCGCACTCGCTGCTGCGGGGATTAAAAAAAAAATTGAATTTTTGATACGTCCCGTCGCTTCAGCCGGAATTTCCCTCCAAATGAGACATTTACACGCGCTTGCCACCAAAACCACGATCCGTCATACTCGAAGAGTTACGAGAAACGCGTGGTATAACATTGTGGAGAGAAAACCCCTTTGCGTTACGAGCGTCGCGTGTGTTTTGTACGACACGCGGTAAAAGCGCCCCGTTATACCCCTGAATTATCGTAAGTGCTCCCGTGCCGATCAAATGGAAAAATTAATGCAAAGGATGATCCCCTCCCACCTACGACTGTTGTGTTCGTAAAACCAAATCGCTTTCGAGAAGATTGTCGTTTCATTTCGTTTCCAAACACACCGCCCGCGCGGGGGAGGGTGGGGCAATAAGGGTATATAAGCCGTTCTTTTTAATTTTCCGCGCGATCGGGTGGCACAAAACAAAAACAAAAAACGAAAAAGTTGCCCGTACACGTGGTTGCACGCGCGGTAAAGGTGCGTTAGCATAAAACGAAATCGCGATGGGGCAAACACAGCTAAGCCTAAAATCTGTTTATCGATCGCCGAGCGTGCGTTGTACAGTGCGCAAAGAGAAGCCCTCGGGGCGTTTGCGTGCCCTCTTTGACGGCGTTGTTTTTGTTTCTTCCCCTCCCCTTTCCATATGTATGGCCCGTTTCGTGTGTTTGTGTTTTCATTGCTACGATGGGTATAGTGGGTACAGATTTTTAAGCTCGAGATTAACGGTATACGGGCAAAGGTACACATGACGGTGTACAGAAGTGCGTGGGCAAGAATACGCGAAGGTCCCGGTGTGGACATTAATTTTTACAATCTCTTTTTTTTTTTTTTTGTAACCGTCAGTCCAGAGTTGATTCTTTTTGTCTTTCGCTCTTTGGCTCGGTAAGCCGCTTTAACTTTCGGATTGTCGCGAATAATAAAGTATTAAGCGAGGGACACGCGGTCGGGGAGCAAGGCTGACCCTATGGGTCTTTGGAGCCCAAGTAGTGCAACGCTGAAACTGGTCAGCCGCAAAGTTTAATATCGTCGGACCGACTGTGAGCAATTCTTTTAGAAGGGATGGTTTTTTAAAAAGACAGGAATTTTTTTTTTTTGATAACTTTTACTAGGACGACGTAAAAGGATTCGTTTTGTAAGTCGTCCAGTTATGAGTCGTAGTTATACCAAGAATTTGGATCATTTTGACTTTTAGTAACTTTTTAAGTTAGGTTTAATACTGTTTGAAAAAAAAATAGTATAACCACTCGAATTGAGTACGTTTAGTTGTTACAGTTAATGTTATATGTACCTACAATTATGGTTTCAACTAATTTGTCCGTATAACTATTATTTTATGAATTTTAATTCATTGAAGCAACGAAGTAACGGGGCTCGGTGAAATGCTGCACTTACAAACGGGATGTTTCAATTTGCAACAAACAATAAGAATCTGATGGAATTGTCATTTCAATCCGTGGGAAATTGTACCACAAAGATACGCATTGGCAAAACCCAATTTTCGCCCACGAAAACCGCAGCGCAGCGACAATAATTGCGGAAAGAGCCATTATATCAGCATCAAACATAATAACATAATAGAGAAGGAAGCCTCGACCTCCGGTGTCACTTACAGTGCCGGGAAGACAGTGACGCTCTCCGTTTTTCGTTAAACTGCCGCTACTGCGAGCACTCGAGTTTATACGTGTCGTACGAAGGAAAATTGAAGAGGAAATGTTGGGCTTTTCGCGAAACGATGTGGAATATTGAAAAAAAAAAAAAAATTTCGGGAAAAATCGAAATAAATAAGGAAAAGCTCCAAAAAACCCTATCCAACACTTGCCGATCTCATTCGCGTAAATTAGCTGCTAAAAACTCGGAAGGCCTAGACTGTCACCTGCCGATAAGAAGAAAGAAAGAAAAAAAACCCTGTACTCGACGGACTGTTTGTGGAAAGAAAAAAAAAAAAAAAAAAAAAAAAAAAAAAAAAAAAGAGGAAAAACTGCAGTGCAGCGGAGGAAAAAGGGCCAAATGAAAAATACAAAAAGCGAGCCTTCCCCGCGAAACGGAGCGCACGAAAGCAGCTCACCTGTTGCTGCGGCTTCTCAGTCCCGGTGCTCTCGTCGTGATATCTCCTCCTCCAGTCGATGCAACTAGCCCGGCAAACCACTCCTTCGCCAAACGGTACACTGTATACTACTCCAAAGAGACACCGGTCGAGTAGGTCCACCTCCGTGTATACGATTGCCGCGGTATACAGGTGCTAAAGAAGCTACAGCCGTATCGGTGCGTGCGCGTGGTACAGCTCACGACGCGACAGTGACGGAGCCGACGTTGCTTCCACCTCCTATATACCATCTCGGCTCACCCCCCTGCCGCACACGCGTGCCGACCGCCATAGACGACCCCCCCGAAAGCTGAACACTGTGCGAGTGCACCTAAGCGTGTATATATAGCCTGTATTTTTTTTTTCTCTTGTAAAACTACAAGTCCTGTACTCGAAGGGTTCGAACATCTCCAAAATTCGAGCCAACTTCCGCCCTTGTACCTCCCACGCTAAGTCAACGGTAGTGCAATCCACTCCTCCTCGGCTTGTCCAGATCCGCGCACATACGCTCTCGGCCATCCATCACGTGTATACGTATTGTTCCACGCTAATACGAATGCATCGTGGCAACTCTCTCTTGTGACGCCAGACCTGCATTCCCTCGAATCACTGACGTGGGAAATTTTCGGTCCGTGCGTTGGTTATCGCCTGTTCATCACCAGAAAAGACTCCCTACTCATAGGACACACCTAACTTGTTTCGTAAATTTCGTCAAAGTGGACTTTTTACACATAATTTATCCCGACTAACATGAGAACACTGTTAGCGCGCAGCGCCAAGATTTTACCCGGGGAGATACTCACGCAAAAACCCTATGAATAATACTTACGCGTAATTGGGGAGGGGGATGGCTCGTTTCTTGAAATTTTTGCCGTGTAGCGTTACCCTTTCGAGCACGAGGCTAATGAATACTAAAGAAGCGCGTGTCCGCGTCTTTGGGGGCTGCTAATATTTTTACTTACACTCGGATGGAGAAGTAAGATCTGTTTTGGGTAATTAAGGGCAGCCGTGCAGATGCTAACCACTGCGATTCGTTTGCTTTTTTTCCCCCCCGTAAATTTTCAAAGCTAATTTAAGGGTCTAAAATTTTTTTTTTTTCGGAGTCACGTTGGTTTTTAACACGTTTACGGGGAAATTCGGTGATTTTCGTACGTATGATTTCGCGTAATTTTGTACTTGCGCGTGCAAAATGTCACAAAAGAAAGATGGGTATTGGCAAAATCTTCTTTATTTAAAATCAAACAAAGAATAATTTAGATTAAAGAAAAGCGCGTGGCAGTGGAGCTGCGTTTCTCAAAACGGAGTTTGATGTAAACGTAAAATAATTCTTTTACAAAGGCCCTTATAACATTTCACTGCGGGGAGTCTTTTTCAAAGTGCAATAAGACGTGGACTTGATTAATTCACAGCTCATCGAGATGTAGAAAATTTATTTTAAAAAGGCAATTTTCTTTCAGCTTTTATTAGTTCCGTGAAAATTAAAATGTTGCAAAGGAAATGCTATACTGCCTGTTATTAAAATCTTCACCAACGAGTGAAAAGTTATGTGGTACCTTTTGTCGTTTGCTCGCGCGTTTCACCAACTACAATATGTGAACTAGTAAATTCCGCCTCTGAATTCCAAATAAACGTATTTGCTTACATTCAATGAAAAAAAAAAAAAAAAAATGTATAGTATTTAAAGAATAAATTTTTCTCGGTCCCGTTATTTTTTGCCATTTTCCCCGTGCAAATGTTATTCAACTGAGTAAAACTATTCTGCAATTACTGGATCATGGGCTACAAGATGCGATAGAAAACGGGTTTAGTTGAAAGATTATCTCGTTTTACTGCCAAACAATTATATTATCTACACATTGCATTTTCTTCATATAACTTTATAAGCCACGATTGAGATAAGCTCAATTTAATTTCGACATTGATGTGAAATCAGATGCAATAAGCAGTATATGCAATATATATACATATATTTATGTTTAGTTTCGCGTTGCGTTTGAATTTCATTTGTGGTGCTATCTAACACCAAAACTCGAACGCTCGATTACTTTTGCGAGGATTATCTCACTATAGCTAGTTTGATTTGCAAATAAATTTCAATTAAATTCGACTTGGCCAAGTTCCTATTTGCAGTACAAACATGTCATCTCATATTTTTAATTATTATAAGTATACACTCGTGTATAAAATATAGTGTGATCAATAGTTGTTTGATTTATTTTAATAACAAAATATGCTTAGAGACATTATCACAAATAATTTTCGTTGCTATGTCCAAATTTTGTGTCCTTCACTCAATCTATCTACATAAAATATGTCAAAACAACAAACATGAGGTGTCAGTATATTACAATGGACCAATAGCTTCCCTAATAAAAAAATTTGTTTAAAAAAAAAAAATATTTCACAAAATGTTCCTCCACCGTCAATACTTGATCGTCCAATTAAAAAAACGCCATCAAAGCCTACGGCTTCGGTTATTGGTTTCCCAATGACTTTTACAAGTATATATACATCGGTAGTTAACCCCCATGAGCGACATTTATTCTTTACCCTTGAGCTTATTAAATACATAAACGCGCGCTCGTACTTTTGACAGATTTCAAATTAGAAATAATATTTGCTTGTAAACTTCGAAAGTAATAAACGACGTTGTAACAAAATTTTTCAACAAAACGAGTACAAACGCGTGCCACAGACGATATTTTTCCAGCCCTAACTGGTCGTAAAAGTTGCGCAATGCAACAGTACCTACTACTCATAAAAGTCCCTGTAAAAATCGATTAGGATAGAAATTTTATATATACTTATATATACTACGTGGGCTAACGTAAGGAGTATTGGAAGTCGCAAGCACACGCGCAATTGCACGCAAAGTAGGCAAACTCGATCCGAGGCATTGATTTGGCGAAAAGGGCCATTTTATGCTTAATCAGACTGAGTGCACCCGTATATATACTCTAGCATATGCTCCGGAAAATGTTTTTTCACTCGAACGACATGTTTCTGTTTTTTTCTTTCTCCACGTGTTATATGGTTGATGGTAGGGAGTATATTTTATTATTACTTTTTTTTTTTTTCGAACACATACTTATGTATATTTAGATGCAATTTACGGGTCGTAGTAATGTGTCCGAATCAATCATTCTCTTGACTGACTTTTTTTTGATTGTCATCTTCAAGGTATCGGTACACACACACCGGAACAGTAAACACGCGACAGTTGAGTAACATAATTTTCTCCAGCTAAAATATTCTTCGCAATAATTTTAAGAGATCCAAGGACTATTATTTTTATTATTTTTTAAATTTAATTTCTTCATCACAAAGTGAAAACTAATTCGTAAGAAGCGTTTATTCGTAAGAATACACTTGGGAAAAACTCTATGAAAAGTAAATTCAAAGAAAAGATCGCAATAAGGGTACACGTACTTTACCCATGAAACTTTGCATCTAAATAATCCATGCCTTTTTTCTTGTTATTCTCTGATGTGCCCCCCATATCCTAACTTTCATACAGTAATCGAAAATATATCAGCGTTGATTCATCAAAAGCAGCAAAAAAAAAAAAAAAAAAAAAAGAAGTAATAAATGAGTTTTCTATGAACGAAGGTGTATTGTATGGAGTAGTAAATGACTTTCCTGCAGGAACGGACGGAAGAAACAAAAAGAAGGGAGGCGTGTGGCGAGTTAAGGACCCACCGAAGCGCGAAAATAAGGCCGCACGGAGTGCGGCTACGGAAAAATGAAAAGGTGTCGCGCCGAGTCTAACGTAAGAAGAAGCTGCAGCGAGTACACCCCACGAAACGGAAGATACGATCTTTACCTTTTGAGCCACGCGTCCGTTGGAATTTATCGAGGAATCGGGTCACGCTCGTGTCATGCGTTTCGAGGGAGGGGGGTGATACGTAGACGTAATGTATACACATGATTGCCGATGCGTGTGTGCACAGAGGATGAAGAAAAAGAAAAAAAAAAAAAAATTATTTCCGAAAAGTTTCGTCCCACGAGGATTGACGAGGATATATATTTATCGAAGGGAGGAGTTGTATATACCTATACCTGCAAGAATACGGGAGGGGAAGATTGCCAGGGTGACGGCGATGAATACGACGATGTTGTCTTGATTATTCCTCATAGCTTCTTTTTTCCAATCGAAATCAACATAACGCGACTTTGCCGCCACATCGCGCCGCTTACTCATATAAACGAAGTATCAATTCGCAATTGATACGATAATTACGTGCATCGGTATCACCGATTAGATTCAAATCAGATGAGTTTAATTGTATACTGCATCAGACGTACATAGCATGAAATCCTCCTCGGGCACTGATTTCCTTTATATTTATCGTGCATGGGTTCATCATCGAATGGACAGATTGTACAAATTACCATCAACCTATATAGCATCGAATCACTGTGCTGCGGGTAGAAAAAAAAAAAAAAAGAAAAAAAAAACTACGTTCACCTACACCAGAGAGCCGATGATGATTCATCAAACTTTCGTCATCCATCCACTTGCGCGACACCGTAAGCAGTGATGTGTATACACAGAGCGGTCGTCACGGTCCTGGGCACTCTCGCCAGAGCCCAGAGCAATCGGGGAACGCTTTCGATCCCGCAGCACTACCTATCTATCCTTACGTATATATACACATAACAACGGAAGTCGGAGAGGATTAGGCGCGCGAGACCGCAACCGTATCACATTCGTGCGTGTACAGGCCGGGCTATCTTTTCTTTTTTTTTTTTTTTTTTCCATCCTTTTACGTATACTAAAGACTTGCTGAATTTAATATATCCCTCGCGGAGGCCTCGGGGCGTATTAAAGTCCCTAAAGTCCGGCACTGCGTGCACGTAAGCGCCCCTCGCTAATGGGGACGTTTTCCAACCTGTTGTAGGTATTATGCGCGTTGCTATTAACTCCGCTCGCGTAATCTCCTTGCCTTATTAATATTACCGTGTTTCCTGTAAACAAGCCGTAAACGCTGTGATATTATCATCGTGGGGCATCATGGGAGTTGGGAATTGAAATTATCTTGCACGCAACGTTGGACGAACCGGTGGGACGATGTTTGAGAGAAAATTGTTTTTTTTTTTTTTTTTTCTTTCTTTCTTTTTCGTACGTATAGAGGGAATTACTTATCGAAACTGCGAAAACCACGCGTCGCTAGATGAATAAGTTGGGTACTTTTTTTTTTTTTTATGTGTTTATGTACAATTATCATGAAACAACTAAACGAGTAACAGCAAAAAATTTTCATACTCATATTTACACGCATATGCATCACGAAGAAAAACAAACAAACAAATTGGCAACAAACAATTAGTATCGATAACTACAAAAATATATATATATACTTGCCAGAGCAAAGTCAAAATATTGCCCCGTCAAAGTATACACTAGGCGCGCACGCCAAAGGCTGCCCGATCAAGTACGAGAGAATCTCAGCTCGAGTGCTTGCCGTGGCTCGTCCACTTCTTTCCACCACCACTGGATCCCTTTTTCCCGTGACGCTTCTCGTGCTGGTGCATCTCCTCGTGTCCTTCGTGCTCCTTGTGCCCCTTTTTGTCGTGGTGTTTATGGCCCTTCTCGTACTTGCCCTTTTTCCCGTGCTCCCCTTCGTCAAAGGCCTCGTTTCGATGGCCTGTCTTGTACCGTCCGCCCTTTTCCCGGTGATGCTCCACGTGGTGGCCCTCGTTCTTCTCCTCCTCGCCACTGTCGTGGAACTCGTCGTAAAACTCGGTCTTTTTCTCGTACTCGTCCTGCGCCGGAGTAGAAGGAAAAAACAACTTGGTCACTAGCTTTAGCACGAGAGCGTTTATACATTAATTTGTGCCACGTGTATGTACTTTTTTGTGGACCGAGTGCTCGCCCTTGGTGTTGTGGCCCTCGCTGTGCTTGCCCTTTTCGCTGTACCCCGACTTTTTCTCGCTCTCCTCCCCTTTTTTGTGCTCCTCGGAAGCCTCGGCCTCCTCAAAGTGCTTCTTCTTGGCCCCCTTTTTCTCCTCGTACTCGCTGTCGTGCTTCTCCTTGTCGTGGTGGCCCTTCTCGCCCTCCTCGTGCTCGTGGTGCTCCCTGTAGCTCTGCGGTGCCAAAACAACACCGCAATTTGTTTTTTTAAGATATAAAAAAATCCCAAAGAGGGACAAAAAAANTCTATACTATCTCTGATTTTCTGAATTCTATATATATAAAAAGGATCATACTGAGTTGAGAATGAATCTTCAAGAGATTGATTGTTTTTGATGGAGGCATATAGGTTTCGACTTTTGTATGTAACGACTATCAAAAGGAATCATAAATCACATTAAATTCCTGTAAGAATTCTAACCCCGTAACGATTCTAATTATTACTGGATTAGAATCGTTATATCTACTAAAAAAAAAAAAAAAAAAAAACAACTATCATCACCACCGACCTTCTCGCCTTTCTCGCCTTCCCGATGGTGCTCGTCCTTTCCGCCCTCGCCGGCGCTTCCTTCCTCCTTGGCTTCCAGGTGTTCCTCGTTCCTGTGGTCCGCCTCCTCGGCCAAATCCACGGGCTGCTCGACTTCCGTCGCCAGTGGCACGTTTTGCTCCAGGGACTGATCCTCGTGATAATCCGAGTCCTGCTCCGTCGACTCCGAATCCGAGTACCATTCCGTTCCCCCCTGCGACGCGTCATCCTCCTCCTCATCGGAAACGTCCTCCGTCACCCGGTACGATGAGTGGCTCCGCTGGTCGAGGGGCGCCACCATTATCCTAAACGGCTCCCTCCCACCGCTGGCATCCTCGTAGGTGATGCTTTCTTCTCTACTCGTTTCCTCGGGCCTCTCGGTTGTCGCAACAACACGAGCCGTCTCCCCAACCGGTTCCAACCGGTTCCGCCGAGGAGCCGTCGCCGACTCGGCCGGAGCTTGTTTTCGCGTCGTCGTAACGGGTGGTGATGACGCACCACGTGCCTGCTCGTACCTCACGCCTCTCCTCGGCGATATCGAGTGGGCCGTCTGGCTTTCGTCGAACGCAGCTGGTAGCTCATCCGACAGTTGACGATGGTGGGGACTGTGCCCGAGCGCAATCGTCGAGTAGTAGGGCACGGTTTCCGGGATGTCCACCCTGGTACTCCCCACTGGGGGTGTCTTGGAACGGCCCCAAGCGTCCCCGGAGTCACCGGTCAGTGTAGTGCCGTAGCTTCGCTGTTTGATTGCCGAAGTTCGATGAGCCAAAGTTTGGCCCGCGGGAACGGAGTCGGAAGAAGGCGCTTTGACGCTCACCACGGGCTGCAACGCAGCTGTAACATCCTTCGAAGGACCACGGCTCTTGCGTCGAATCGTTGTTACTTTCGGCTTTGGTGATGGCTCGCGTCTATCGATCGGTCGGGACCTTCTCGGCCCGAGGTTCGAGGGTTCTGGGGAGAAGGAGTGGTTCAAACGACGGTCTGGCGATTCAAAGTACGGCTTACCTGCAAGTGCTGGATTTCTTTTCGTAGTCTCGTTCGCTTTGAGTTTCTGAGGCTCGTAGGCAGCGATGGACAACTCTCCCTGGGGGCTTTCCGCGTCGTGAAGTACACCATCCGAGAAAACGTGGACGCTCGTCGGGTTCTGGCTGGAGTTGTGTGTAGTGGTCGTTGTTTTTCCCGAGCATTGCGACACCTGACGGAGTGAAAAGCACACAAGTCATCGGGTACATGTAACGAGAGTATACATGGTATACGTATATGGTACCATGTGGGCAAGGAGCGAAAGGGTGAAAAGAAGCACCCGCCGGTGCGCCATGGTCCCCTTTTCGGATCCGACGGGAGACTGAGCTTGCTCGCGGCTACGTCCCGTGAGTTTTATTGTCCCTCGCAATGGTTTGATCCTCGGAGTTACATGACTACTTTGGGTGTTTCCTCCTTTCTCTCCCCCCAAGTTCCTTCGGTTTGTTGCACAATCCACGTGTCGGCGAAGCTTTGTGGAAACACGGGGTTTGTCGCACACCGTGACGATTTCACGTCCTTTTATTTTACGTGTACAGGGAGACTCGTGCTGTCAATTGTGCGGCTACAAGTTATGTCATTACGACGATTATGGAGAAGAAACGAGATGATTTTTTCCAGAACTTTTTAGTCATCGGTTCTTTATTTCCATCGGTTACACGAATAACCGGAAAAAGTGCGTGATTTTGTTCCTTTGTCTCATAATATCTAAAACATCAAATTTCTTTTCTCTCAAACAATAACAGTTTCTTTGCTATTCGAGTCGCAGGATTCACGGGGTAAAAGAGGTGAGAGGAGGAGGGGGAAAAAAAAACAGATACACCGGTGCGCGCAACAGCGCCAAGGAGGGCAATTTCACGCCTACTGTTTTCACTTTCTACCGAAAGAATTGACCAATTACGGATTCACGAGTCAATCGAAGACTTTTTATGTATATAGATACGAGTATGCCCGGGACCATCGAACTCTAGAGGCGATCTGTCGTTTTTGTCGTTCACGCGGAGCCGATCGCAAATTACTTTGTTGGACGAGATTTTGCAATTTCTCAGTTGCACGGATCGTGCGTCCCGTTGCAAAACGCAGCCAAGTGCACGTAATCGCGAAGCTTTTTTCGCTTCGCGAGGTGTTGGAGTCGTCGACGTAACGACGATGCAGGCGAGGATAAGCAAAACTACAATGAGATTAAAAGGTAATAAACAAAATCGTGTTCAACCAAATACATGTATACATAATCAACAAATAGTAAGATTCGAGATAATTTTTGCATGAAAGCAGTAATTGCTTTTTGCTCTACTAGAGCCGGTAAATCCATATCTTCCCGAGTCCAACGCTCCCATCTTTTCCCGCGAACTTGCCGCTGTGATCGCTACGATGTTTGTGCGCGCCATCGTTGTAGTGGCTCTCGACGTGGTGGCTCTGTTTTCCGAGGTGGTGATTTCCCCTTTTCTCTCCTTGCTCCTGAAAATTCATGAAATTTCAGAAATATTTTCAAAGACTCATCACGTTTATCGTTTACCTTGAGTACTTCCTTACTGTCGCGTTCGGTTTGGCAGTGACCTTCTTGGCGAGCTCCGTGATCTCCGTGATGCTCCTCGTGTCTCTCGTGCTCGTCATCATCGTGGAATTCGTCGTAAAAGTCGTGCTTCTTTTCGTAGTTATCCTACACAAGTTTCACCTCAAGCAACAACCAAATTTGAAACAATCAAGGGTAACGACCAACCTTTTTAACAACGTTGTGCTCACCCTTGGTACTGTGGCCCTTGTGGTACTTGGAGCTTTCGTCGTACTTTTCCGATTTTTTACTTTTTTCGCCAACATGCTCGTCCGTCACGTGCTTGTGCTCATCGAGCTCCCGATCGCTGTGTCCTTTTTCCTCGGCAATGTGCTGCTTGCGATTGGTTTTATCCAAGTGCCCTTTTTCTTCCTCATCGCGCTCGTGATGATCCTCGTAACTCTGTAATCAGGTAATTCCAATGTTTTTCCAAACATAGGTATAGGTATAGGCGCTAAAAATTGTTTCATCACTTTATCGTCCTTTTCTCCACTGTCGTGATGATGCTCGTCGTAATGTCTCGATTCCCCACTATCGTTGTTGGGCAGATGCTCACCTGAAAAACGAATTGAATCAAGTAGTAGGTACCTATATAAAGTCGCTCTTGTGAAAACTTGCCTTCGTGTTTGGTGGCGGATGTCTCCTGGTCTTCGCCGGTGAACCTGAACTTCAAGGGTCGGCTGTACAACTTTCCCACTGCCGCGGCGCATCCCTCGGACGCCAGTGCGACCGCGACCACGACAAGGACGAGACGATCTTTCGCCATCATCGACGATAAACCACTCGAAGCGGCAAAGCGGGCGACTGCGAGCCGAAGAAAGCGTTCCGAGAATAAATAACCTCGGGATGATCCGGGAGGATGGACGATTCGTCTTGCTTTTTTTTTTTTTTTTCCCTTCTGCGCCCGAAGGAGTTGACTCGGTTCCGCTCGAGCTGGTACAATATTGACTTTGCTGCTGCGTTTGTTTACGAGTGCAAACGGAATAAAACAAAATTATCGCCCTCGTCCCGTGTTGTACAGGAACGGTTCGACCGATTCCTTTTATTTTACTTTCTTTTCTGATTCTGTTTTTTGCACATCGCGCGGAGAAAGGAACATATAACAGAGAATCGAATCGCTGTGTACTGTGCTCTGTTTGTTGATCTTGATCGAATATTTATACATTACCGATTTTTTTTACATACCGATACTCCTTTTGTATCCACATCGTACGTTTATTTTTTGATTGATGGTAGTCAATGCCAATCGCGGACAAATCTTCTTTCCTCCGAGTTGACGAAACTATCAAGGTTCTGAGTGCGGGCACGTAGAAAAAAGGCACGCATCACTCAGTAGCACGTCGAGTGTCAACGATCAAAGGCATTATCAATTGTAAAAAGATGTAAATCAAAGAATCGGTTAAAAAATAACCGTGTTGGTACTGCATATCATCAGTAGCCATGCATATACCATAATCAAAGGAAAGGTGCATGTCTGAAAATGGCACCAGCCTCAAACGTAAGAATCAATCGTATGGAAAACGACTAAAGTCGTAACGATCGATCGAAATGACGGCAACGGGTCTTAATTGTCACAAGGAGGTGACGAAAACCTAGCCAAGAGGCGCAAAAAAGTAACAACGACGACAATCGCGGAATCCTTACTTAGACGCGCGAAAGAAAAACGTGGCCAGCAATAAGCTTCATACTGATACTATATAATAATATGCACACTACTGATCCAAACAAGTCGGTCTGGCGAACATCGTCACCTCCGGTTCACGTGCCGTCGAAAAAACGTGTCCTTCACCGCAACTGTAAAGTAATTAAAGTAAAAATAAGACACCAAAGTAACTGGGATGAACGCCCGGACGTGCACGTATCTATACCGGGCCGCGCTAACAAGATGTGCATTGCCGTCACTCAAAGCCGTATTATCCAAGCTGTGATGCACCAGGTGCGCGGGCGTGTGTAAGTCACGTTGTAAAAAAACAAACAAAAAAAAAAAAAAAAAGAAAGAAGAATGAAACATGCAGGAATTACCCAAGGGCGTCCACATACGCAAACATTATCCACAATATAGGGTCTCGGTTAAGTCGGACTAATTCGATTTCGCTCCCCCTCGGGGCGCAGGTATGCACAATGTGAGTCGAGGCTCGCATCGGCAGTCGACGATTCGCGACCAAACGCATACATCCATCCGACTTTTGACTAGATCTATATTTTTCTGGGTGTGTCTTGATTTTCCCTTTCGACCCTTGCGGGGACCCAGTGTGTATGGGCCATCGTCGAGGGAGCTCTGACGAGGAAAAAACACTTTACAATGGAATGGACGATTAATTGATAATCATCGTTCATCCGTGAAGGATCATTGCTTGGGGATCGAGGATTTTTTTTTCTCTACAAGGTGTAGATATTTCAAAAAAGAAAGGCAAAAATGGTAAGCCCAAAGGAGCTGGAATCGGCGCCGGAGAAAAAGGCCAAATATGCCTTCCACCTGCCCAAGCCGCTTAGTCTGGCCGAAAAGTCGTACCTCCTGTCGGTCGAGAGAGGGGACTTGTCCAACGTCAGGAGAATCCTCCTTGCCGCCAACAAGGGCACGGTAATATTATTTATTTACTTTTTTTTTTTTTTTTTTTTTTTTTTTTTTTTTTTTTTTTTTTTGCAAAAAGGGCAAACAATACTTTTGTTTTTGCTTCGTATTTGCGCACATAGTGTGTATGTATACACTTTGAAGGGAGGGTGAAAAGTGTGTCGGCTTTGTATGGTTTCCTAAGGTTTTAAGGGTAGCCCGTTCGCGTGTATTACCCGAGCTTTTACTGTTTCACATCGGCTTGGATATATGGATTGCTTGCACTTCTTTGTGTAGTATTTCAATTAAAAAAACAAAAAACACGGCACTATGAATACATGACGATTGCAACAAAACAATAATGTCCCTTTTATCGATAAAATTCCTTGAATGCTGTTTGCCAACTTTGGATTGTATATATCGTGCAGAACAAGAGCATAGACGTAAATTGCGTGGACAGTTTGGGCCGGGGTGCCCTGACATTGGCCATAGAGGCGGAAAATTTGGAAATGCTGGAGCTGCTCGTCGTGATGGGCGTCGAGACGCGGGACGCCCTGTTGCACGCGATCAACCAGGAGTTTGTCGAGGCCGTCGAGCTGCTGCTCGAGCACGAGGAACTCTTGTGCAGCAACGACAACGAAGTGACGGCAACCGGCAAGTGTAAG
This sequence comes from Copidosoma floridanum, assembly GCF_000648655.2. The sequence continues at coordinate 763,516 of NW_019379465.1, read as the reverse complement.
CTCCGCTTTTCTTTACCCTTGATCATCAAATTACTTTTCTCATCTCGGTCGTATGGTGTATAAATACCGAATGTCACAAAATTGGTCCACAAAGTCGATGACAAGGAGATCGTGCACAGCTGGCAGACGGTGGATCCGGTGCTGGCGAGATATCCACCCGACATGACGCCCCTCATGCTGGCCGCCCGGAAAAACAACTACGAGATCCTAAAGCTGCTGCTCGACCGAGGCGCCACTCTGCCCATGCCCCACGACATCAAGTGCGAGTGCGAAGATTGCCTGCGCGCCTCAGATGGTACGTATAACCATCGACACGAGCTAAATAACAACCATCGTCACTGAGATGCTTGTATATTGTATATATAACGTACAGGTGATCCTCTGAGGCTGTCGAGCACTCGGATAGCCGAGTACCAGGCGCTCGCCAGCCCGAGTCTGATAGCACTCAGCTCACCGGATCCCCTGATGACCGCCTTTCAGCTGAGCTGGGAGCTGCGGGAGCTGGCCACCTCCGAGCCCGAAAGTTGCACCGAGTACCTGAGGCTCCAGAAACAGGTGGAAAAGTACGTGTCTGATGTATATGCCCACACCATTTCTTTTTACATACATCAAAACAATTTAATTACTTATTTTAATACCCATGCGATATTATGTATAATATGCGTTTGCGGCAGATTCGCGGTGGATCTCCTGCAACAGACGCGCAGCTCATCCGAGCTCAACACAGTCCTGAACTTCGACCCGGACGACCACTCGGCCGAGCCGAGCAAACAGCTGGCGCGACTCGAGGAGGCCATTCGCTACAGGCAGAAAAAGTTCGTGGCTCACTCGCACGTTCAACAACTTTTGGCGTCCATATGGTTGGTTGTACCTCATCTCCTGTACCTATATTGGCACTCGTATGTAAACCAACCTTTACCCGCTCAACAGGTACGAGGGTGTCCCGGGTTTTCGAAAAATGAGCAACACCAGGCGAGCTTGCATCCTGATCAAGACGGCTCTGCTGTTCCCTTTGTACTGCACCATCTACTTCTTGTTCCCCGGCACGAGGCTCGGCCAGACGATGAGGCGCCCGTTCATGAAGTTCCTCGTTCACGCCTCCTCTTATCTGTTCTTCTTGCGTCCGTGCAATTATACTCTACGCGCAATATCATGTGTACCTGTACCATCTGACACGCGAGTGAGAACAAACCTTATTTGTTGTTGCAGTCGTTCTGATCCTGGTGTCGCAGCGCTTTGACGAAGAATTGGTCGTGTGGTTCGGCGACGACCCCGGCCCTGGGCAGAAGTTGGATCAGAGTGGCGTGGCCAGACAACGTGGCCTCGGTCCGTCCTTCCTCGAGGGTATCGTCGCGGTCTACGTGCTGGGCTTTATAATCGAGGAGATGCGCGAAGTGTATACCGACGGGTTGCGCGCGTATCTTCGCGACCTTTGGAATTTCATCGATTTTACGCGCAATACCCTGTACGTGTCCGTGGCTCTGTTGCGCGTCTACGCTTACGTCGAGCAGGCGAGGGAGATCGGCCAGGACGAGTCGGCGGCGATGGTGCCGCGCGAGAATTGGCCCGACTTTGATCCCCAGCTTATTTCCGAGGGCCTCTTTGCCGCGGCCAACGTCGCCAGTGCCCTCAAGCTCGTCCACCTGTTCAGCATCAATCCGCACCTTGGACCTCTCCAGGTACATAAACGCCTACTCTTCGTTTGCCAAATGTGTGTGTTAAAAACAACAACAACAACAACAAAAATTTCTCACGAGTTATTCGATTGCACTGCACGTGCACCGCGCACTGGTACATATTGTATAGAGAAGAGAGGCGAGATTCAAATGTATAATAAATATGTGCATTTTCAGATTTCTCTTGGGCGGATGGTTATAGACATAGTCAAATTTTTCTTCATCTATACCCTCGTGCTGTTCGCGTTTGCCTGTGGATTGAACCAATTGCTCTGGTATTTTGCCGAATTGGAGAGGAAAAAGTGTTATAGCGATGTGAACGATCCCTCATGGGACGCGGCGAGTGACGCTTGCATACGATGGAGGAGGTGAGCAACTGTCATGTGTGAAATCGCGATGAAAAAAAAAAAATAAATAAAACCCACAGTAACGATTCTTTGATGGAAATGAAAAAATCGACTGACGGTGCATTTTTTTTTTTTTTTTTTTTTTTTTGTATCGCTCAGATTCAGCAATTTGTTCGAATCCTGCCAGAGCCTGTTTTGGGCGAGTTTCGGCGGCGTCGGGATCGACAGTTTTGAACTGACCGGTACGTGTTATATTATATTCATTGAAAAAATGTTTCATCTCACGGGCAATTTATGCAGGAATCAAGAGCTACACCCGATTTTGGGGCCTATTGATGTTTGGCTCGTACTCCGTGATCAACATAATCGTCCTCCTGAACCTCTTGATCGCAATGATGAGCAACAGTTACACCATCATCGAGGTGAGTACACATACCTCTCTATTTAAACATATTTTTTTTTTTTTTTTTTTTTTACTAGCAACAAAAAAAATGTTTCACCAATCCACGCAGGAACACTCGGACACCGAGTGGAAATTTGCCCGTACGAAGCTGTGGATGAGCTACTTCGAGGCTGGTGGTACCTTGCCACCGCCGTTCAATGTTCTGCCACACCCGAAGATGCTCCTGCGGGTATGCGGTATCCAGCACAAGAGCGAGTTCAAGCGCAATAGTATCCGGAGGCGCGCCCGCGAGCACAAGTACGTGGTGTAAATTTATTGCAACGAGAGCAAACGATTTGACCAATTTTTTAAAATGGCAAAAAAAAACATAAAACAATAATAATCCACAGATATAATGAAGTGATGAACGCCCTGAAATGGAGGTACGTGGTGAGCGCCCACGCGGAACAAGATAACGAGCCGGTGACCGAAGACGACATTCACGAGGTCAAATCCGACGTGTCGGCCTGGAGATGCGAATTGCTCGAAATTTTGAAGAAAAACGGGATGGACACCGGCAGTGCGGACACCTCGGCTAGTTCAAGTGGGTTTAACAACAAAATACAATTTTATCGTTGCTGAACTGAACGATATTCCTCACTCTGATGAATCCATTGCAGTGGTACTGGGCAGAAAGTCGAAATGTTGGGAAAGAAGGCTGTTGAAGGATTTTCAAATTCCCCTCGAGGAAATCAGTCTCGAGCAGTCCCCGGAAAACGAGGACATGGCAGCCAAGTGGAAGCGAGTAGCTCGACTCGCCGTCCTCAAGTCTGCCGAGCATCGCTGGTCGCAGGTCTGTCTGTTTTCACAAAACTACATTGAATCTGCCATGATTATACGATTTAAAAATAAACCAAAATGATCCAGGTGATAGACGGTACGGTGAAAAAGTCACAAATAGGTCGCAGCAACGATCGCATATCGTTGAAACAGCAGGCGAACCTGAAGCGCGTGATGGAGGAAGCCAGGCGCCTGTCTCTGAAGAGCCCGCCTCCGCTGTCGCCGATTCGATTACCCGATCCCGTCAAATCCTCGGGTATACTGCGGGTACTGAAAGACGACGGGTTTGACGAGTTCAGAGACGCCCCGACGCCTCGCTGCGTCACTCCGGACGCCCACCACTCGAAGGTATATGTTATACCACACACGTGTACAGAACTGCGTAATAGTTGGAAATGTCTTACCATCCAATAAAAGTATAGTTGGTATAATAATGAACACGTGTTAGATGAACGACCCAGTGGCGGTGAACTATGAGAACGAGAGCTCGTTGGTCCAGCCGCGGCCCCTGTTGTCGATCCAAAAGTCGTCTCCGCGCGTCAAGCGTAAGGCTCCAGCGCCTGGCAGTGCAGTTCCACGTCCTTGCCATCCAAGCAACATCAGTAGCGGTAACATACTGTCGGTGAATAATCTGAGCGTCGGGGCGAGCTTTGGTCACGGAGATGCTGGTGGTATCGTCAGGCCGCGGCCAAAGAGCCCGAGCTTCGTGACTCCCGAGATGAAGCCCAAGAGGTCGCCGAAGGTGTCCGCGGCAAGGTCACCGAGGAAAGCTGGTGGATGGCTCTAGACAAACTGTCCGTTCGGCCTCAAGCTTTGTTATACCTACATGGAGATTATCGACTGAAGGTGTGTGCCATATTTGTTCGTGTGAAGATGATGATGAGTTATATTGATTTTCCGTTGGAAAGTGGAAGCGGAACTTGGCAGAGAAGATGTTCGATACAATGTTTTGCCCTGTGATTGATGTTGTTATTTAAAATTCCAACGGCTATTTACTGATTATTGATTATTAAAATACGCTGGATAATATTATTTGTTTGTAACTTATCTTTACAAAGAAGGTTGCGGTAAAAACTTGTGGTGAGCAAGGTAGTGCTAATAAAATTCGGCATAGAATGGGTTAGGATAGCAGCTTTCACATACATTATTTATTTAATCATAAAAAATGATGATAAGGGACAAAGGTTCTACAGTCTCACAATAAATGGAGCAAAAATTTCATGATTATGTAAATTTTTATTCATAAAAATTTTTTAAATAAAACATAGTTGCAAGTAAATGTATATTTTCATAATTCCTTTTTCAAAGTAAACATACATGTATTTTTTGTTTTTTTTTTAATTTTTTTTTATATTTTTTTACTGAATTTCATCAACAATTAACCAGCTCTTTGCACAAAACAAAGGACTTACTTTATATAAGCTTTGACGAAAACTTGCTTAGCAATAGTCAAAATCACTACCTACCCCTCTTTTTATTATCGCGCAGACACACACACACACACACATATGCATACACACATAGAGACTCACGATTCACGCAAGTACACGCAGTAAAAATATGAATCGATGCATTTTGCAGATGTTGATGATAATAATGTTCATCGAAAAGTTTTTATTTTTTAACATAAATTTTTATTTCTCTTTGAAATACCAGTCACTGTATTTGAAGATTCTCACAAGTACTTACATTACCCTGGGGCTTAATTAGGCTGCCTGAACAACTTTATTTTGAGTGCTCTTCTGTGCGGAATTTATTTTGTCGCCGAGAGACAGAGCCATCCCTTGGCTCTTGGCACGTATGCGAATGTGACCAACCACCGGAGCATCAGGCTTGTTCAGTGGTTTCTCGATCGACAGATTCGCAAGCGCATCTTCGCCAAATATTGATTTGGCGTACATGTTTGCAGCCATAAATCCACATTGTCCAGAGAGAGCCTGAAAATTTTATGATTTAGTTAACAAATAACACTGTAAAGAGTTAAAAAAGATCTGTCAAGACCTACCTTTTCTGGAGTTAGGCACCGCATATTTGTGGATTTGAGAAGGTGTGCGAGGTATTCCCTGAGATCGGAAAGGGTAGTGTTCACTGACACTTTGTTTTCCCATTCGAACTCTGCCCACATTTGTCTGAATTCGTGGTCCGTGCACGTGGCCGGAACAATATAATCCATGATATCAATATGTATATCATTGAGAACTATGACATTCCTGTCCGAAGCGGCTCCAGTAACATCGTATACTGATGAATAAAAAAATAAAAAAAATATAATAAATTTTTTAATCTAGCAAACTTTATGTATCCGATTCAAAATAACAATACTTACCAATATTGCCAAAAATAATTCCATTTTCTGTTGATGCCACCTTGACATTAGCTTTTATGCTGGCAAAATCACGGGGAGCAAGCACAATCGGCTGTGGCCTCTCCACGAGCTTGAGATCGCCCATAGTTGCCAATTCCAATGTACAGTTTTGCAGCGTGTCTTCTGTCTGATTGACAATGAGCACGTCAAGCACGATATCGTATTGATTGACATGAACGAGTGCCTCTGCATAGACTGGGTCTGAAAATCCAGTCAGTTGGGTAACCTTGCTGAGTGCACTCGGAGCAGGTGTCTCTTTCTCGCTGCCCGATTTTCCGGCTACTGCAGCACTCAAGCTCTGCTCAAACATGTCGCCAACACCACCCGTAAGATCAGAGTTGCAATTCAGTTGCAAGAATTGAATTGCATCATCTACTTGCACTATGTTGCTTGGCTTTTCTTTAGCCTGAAATTTTTTTTTTTTTTTTTTTTTCAAGTTAATAATAAATATTCAAATGAGTGACTATTTATACAATACAATAAAAATTAAAAGTACCTTTTGCGTTTGCTGATCTTCTTCAGCTTTGGCAGCCAGCATTTTGCTCAAAGCATCCCTACAACCTTCCGTAAATACTTTTTGTACAAGTGGAGTTGGACAAGCCAAGGACCGCAAGCATAGAGAAATTCTTTCTGCGTCGTCGTGTGTCATGGCTTTAGTAGGGAGACCAGACCGACCGAGCTGAAGTAGACTCGACATGATTAGCATAGATTCAGCAATCATCCTCTTGCTCTTCTTCTCATCGCTCTCCATCTCCTTGTAGCGAAGAGCTAGTTTCGATAAAGTAGTTGCTAAAGCTGCAGCAATGAAAAAGTCGCCGTCCATCAAATACTGAACCAAAGTTGGACGTTTTTCTTCCTTTTTTTTGGTTGAAGCCGTACTGAATGCACTTTGCGAGGCGTACGTTCCATCCGACGTAACCAATTGCGCAGGATTAGATTGGCCACTTTCAGATTCTTCGGGAGGTTTTTCGCCAGCTTGTCTCTTATTTTCTGCCTCTACGAGAGGTAACTCGCCAAGGACAGATCGTACGCGGGACATCACCGAGTCAATATCATCCTTGGAAGTTGCGTATTCGCCAAGAATCCATAGAGCTCCTCTGTGAATATTAGCAGACCGAATTTGTGAAAATACCTAAAAAAAAGTAAAAAAATAAGTATAAAAATCAATTGTATTGAAAACAGTAGAAAAAAAAAATGTTTACCTCAAGCAGTTTTTCAATAATTAAAGGTCTTAAGTTATCAAATCTCTCAATGGCTTCGCGGATAAACACCAGCACGTCGTTTGATGCAGCTTCACTATTGTTTTCAGATAGAAAATCGGTTAATACTGGAATAATCGTTGCCGCGACATTTGGGAACTTGATAGAGCAAGAGTGCAACGTTCTAACAAGGAGTTGTCTATATTTTCCAGCATCCTCTTGTTCACCACCAGCAGTTCTGATGATCTCTTTCTTTAATAACTGAACCATTTCCTCGATGGTTTTCAAAGTGACCAAATCCATAGCAAGGGCCAAAGTTTTTGTTCTGACTTCTAGAGCTGGTGAGCCTACACATTTAAGTTGAATAACATCAATTCAACTCAAGTCGATATTTTTAATTTAAATGATTTCTATTTTACTTACCCAATACACGCAAAATATCCATAACAAGATCCTGTAGAACTTTTTCATGATTTGGATTCTCCTTCATAGAAATTAATCTATCAAGAACTATCAACTTAACATTATTGTCACTTTCTTTAACCACTAACTCAATGTAACAAGAGGATGCAGCTTTAATAGCAGTTGGAGCACTTGAAAGTGTAACCAAAGTACCAGCTGCTTCATAGCGAACTGCAGAACTAGATGAGTTAAGTAAACTGTAGATACATCTGATAAAACGGGCTCGTTCCGCTGGATTTGCAAGGCATACCTGAAATAACATTCTAATGAAATAAATATTTTTTGAATATTGTTTGAAGAATAAAAGATCTTGCCCCACCTTGTAAATGAGTTCGACAATGACGAGTTGTAGAATATCTCCAAATCTTGGAACTTGATCCAAGCAGGCAGCCAAATAAGATAGAGCTCTGCTTTGATCGGCATGCAATAACATGAGAAAAGCATTTCTCCTGCAAGACACATCTTCCTCGCTCTCCAAGTATTTCGCAATCAATTCTGGTGCATCGGGGATGAGAAACTCAAAGTTACGATAAATTGTGAATATTGCCAAGACAGCATTGCGCCTGACATAGGAATGCCTGTGTTCCAAGCAAGCAGTTATTGCTGGCATAAGTGGCTCAAGTAGTTCCGGCTCTTTCAATTTACACAAAAACCTACCAAAAATTACCATACATTATTTTTTATCTCCATATTATTGGAATCGTTTACACACCTAAGAGTCGAGCCCCTGATGAACTCATTGGGATGCTGTAAGTCCTTTCTGTAAGCATCGCAGACCAAAATCATCTCTTGCAAAAGCTTGCCATCAGGCGTCGTCTTGGGCACAATCTCCCAAAAGATGAGCAACAGCTTCTTGATAGTGTGATCCTGCAGCGGCAGCACGAACCTTATGATGATCATGAGAAAACCAGGCAGTCGTTCTCCGCTCATAATCATGTTGATGGTCTTCTTGAGGGCCTCGATCTTGACTTTGACGTCACCTTTCTCGAGATCCTGCTTCAACTGGAGCTCGTTAGCCGGCTCCGTGTCCAGCGGAATGTTGATCAGGGTGTAGCATGGCTGGTCGGCTATGCTGTTCATTTTGGCGTCGTCGCCGCGGACTCGCTCTCGAACCGGTTAGGATCAGCTGGAATCCTGTCGACAGTGAGTAGGTACTTAAACATGCACGCTGATTAGACAGCACTTGGGTCTCGCGCTACTCGTCGTTTTTGTTGTTTTATCACTATCGCGTCGCGAAATCAACGAGCTACTTGGCAGAAATTCTTATTAAAGCAAGCAGGTAGGTGTAAGAGACGCGAGCGAAAGGTTATGTTCGCGTCCAAATAATAACAGCTGTCGTGATCAAGCAATGAATCGGAGGTCAGGCAGCTATGGGGCTCACGTACCTCGTTATCAAAGGGCGGACGAGTCTCGCGGTGTCAAGCTGTCACCAGGTATTGACATCTATTATATTTTGCACTGACGAAACGGCATACGTGTCATTAACTCTCCCAATAGTCCCAATGTACTCGATTTCTACTGCTACTGACACTCCTGTATGACGAGGGACGAGTGCGGGGGTGCTGGGACCGCGGGACGACGAAAGTGGCGCTGTCGTCGTAATGTATAAATTGCTGCCATGCTTGCCGATTGCCGATTTTCGATTTCGGTATTCTGTCTTCAATGTATTTTTCTGGCAATGCTGTAGAGTGTGCTACTTACTTATTTCGTATTTCCGTGAAATATGAAAGTTAAAATTATTATCGTTAAAACCACGAACTCAGCATCGAAAATTAGAATTTAAAAAAAGTAATTTGCCGATCTTCATCTTGAATCATTTTAATGCCCTTTTACTTGGTGTGTGTATGTGTGTATTGTGTGTATATATAAATAATTAAAAAGTAATGTGTGCGATGGTAGGTACTGTAGGTATACACTAGGTACAAATCGGTCAAATTCAATTAACGATCTATGATGATTATCAATCAGGAAATCGGTATTACTAGGCCAGTCAAAAGCGGCATAAAACGAGAAAACTTTTTAACGCTTGATTGTTGGTTAGATAGATTTTCTATGAGATTCATTATTTATTATTGCGGTGAATGATCAAAAGTGATTTAGTTCAAAATTGTTTATTAAACATTATATTCGAGAATGCTGCGTTCCAGCAAAACTTTTGTTTAGTGAAAAGTTTTATTTCTGCAGTAAATTTCTAATAAACACTTTTAATAATATTATTTTTGTATTTTTTTTTGCAAAGAAACTAATAACAAATCGTACTTACACCTTGCAGATTCTTTTTAATGCCTAAATTTTGTCAGTAGAAAACACTTTGGAACACATATCAAATAAAAAAATAAAAAAAATTTCCAATTTATTTAATCGACTTAAGAGACCCAATAAAATGAAGTTCTTAATTTTTTTTTTACTTATTTATATTTACTTACTCAATGCAAGCTAAACTTTCTTTTACATAGAAATGTAAATCATACAATAATTATTGGTAAGTGTATGTTCAAAGCCACAGTCATATAAAGATAGTAACAACAAACTTACGTCGCAAGAATGAGATGATGTTTGTATGTATACCATTACCTATGCATACGTATGATTGATTGTTTTGAACCGTAGGAGTTTTCTTAAATTAAAGATAAGAAAATTTTCCGGGCGATTGCTCTCTTCCCACTTGGTGCGATAGTAACCCGACTCTAACGCTGCTGACCACAGATAATCGCAGCAAGGGATGGCGGGAGGTCTTAGCACTCCTGACTTTTGGAATTTTCAATCATCATTGGCAGTATTTTATTCGAATGCCAAGGACTCGCATATTATGTTCCTCCATGTATTCTTAAAAGCTCAGCAATACACTCTTTCTCATAAAAACTACTTCTGTCATTCACAGTTTTATCGGGTACTGCATGTGTAATGAGTCCAGATAAATTATACAGCTTTTGAATCCATCAAACATTTGGTTTTAGTTGGCCAAAATCTCTATCGACTGATTTTTAGTCTTGATTGAAAAATTTCATTCTAAATTCAAGTGATTTTAATAATTTTTTTTTTTTTTTTTTTCATCTAAAAATTTACTGAAATGTATCTTCGAACTGTCCAGACTCGCGTACATAAGGTTTATTTGAAACATACTCCAAGCGAATCTGCTCGAAGCTTCCAGAAGATCTGGAGGGCTCGCAGCAGTTACGTGTACAAAATATTCATCAAACGCTCCCAATCCGGTTGACATAAAAAATTCTTCGTTTGTAAGTATCAGGTTCTGTGATTTTTCTATCTTTTAAGGCGTATGGGAGTCCTACGCTGTAGACTATGCATTTTTTTAACCACCTTAATTGAGTAATCTACGTAGATTACAAATTCACCTTCGTACTAAATAACCCAAAGGTATAACGCGCGCGCGAACGAAAAATTATTGCTACTCCAATTAGTTGGACTAGTCCCAAGACACGAAGCAGATGTTACGAACAATATCGGAGTGTTGGACAGGTCGCCACATTTATTTGCACCGCGCCAATTCAACCCGGAAAAATGTGTTGTTTGGCCCACTAAAGCCGCCAAGTATGGCGATAAAAGTTTTTTCTAGAAAAAAACAACAAAAACAAAAAAAAAAAAAGTTTAAAAGTAGAAAAAAAAATCACCAACTTGTTTACGAATCATCCCTTACGTGTATGCGGTGAGCCATCGAAGTACAAAAATACTGCGATCCACAAGTGACGAGTGGCCAAGAAGAATTTGATTGGGTATGTCAGAACGACGAAAAAAAACCTTAAAATTGTGTAAAATAAATAAATTAAATAAAAATTCAAAGTTATGCATCGTGTGTACATTGTTATCGCGCAACAACAAACAATACCCCCGTCACAGTGAAAATGGTAACGGAAAGTTTCCGTAAGCTGCCGTTTATAAATAATGGCAGATCAGTTCACGTGTAAGTACAGTCGGGTCAATATTACATACATTACATAAGCGGTAAACTCGCAAGTTCAACCGAACGGACGAGTATCGTATAATTGCACGTGCGAGCCGGTGTGTATATAGTATACATACACGTAAAGCGAATCAATGTTTCGTTGCACATTTGCAACTACAGGCCCTCCCCCGCCCCGCACGGAGAGAAAGTAATAATGACTTTTGCGCAATGCGATTTTTCAAACTCGTGATTATGGAAAAGTCATATTTGCTAGGAATCCCTCTATACCACATGTTTTTCCACTGATAGTGCAAGTGCGCAATATTACAGATATACTTTCTCTATTTACGAATACTGAAGAGACGAAAGCAAAGAGGGGGGGATGTAATAGTCGCATAATCGGATACACACCTAAGTACGTTTATGTGGAGGTATGCGTATTTATAGATATGATGGCACGATCGTACTAATCGCTAAAGTGTGATTTAATGCATTTTTATTCTGATCTAATGATGAACTATATTCCAATTGCTCCTTCGATTTCCACGAGTGACGTCTCAATCATTTACTAGCGACCGGATATCCTCCGATTGGAACGAAAGAATCGATCCAAGGGGAAAAAATCATCCTCCACACGTGTAACGACGCATCTCGTACTTTTTTTTTGAGGGGGAGGTGACTGAAACACATAACTCTATTTGGATTGTTTTTCTTTTCTTTGTTTAGGTTACTATTCTCAAAACAAAGATAAATTTTTTCCTCACCATGAATGGTGAATGATTTTTTCCCTCGTTATCACGAGAGATTAATTTCACTCGTGTGAGACGTATGTTTTTCTTTCGCTTTCGGTGACTTTTCACACATTTCCGAGTGACCGGATATTCATTCGTTTGGACTTAAATGTGGCCCATGGAAACTTTGACGGTATAAAATATTTTATTGTAACAATTGTTAGCGAAAATGAAATAAATTTGGTTTGCATTATTACTTTCCACAAAGAGTCAAATGCGTGAAAAAAAAAAATATGAAAATTATTGGGATTATTATTCATACTCTGACATTCTTGAAAAGATAGTGGACTTGACGTTTAAAATATTTGTCATACTTGATTACAGTACAAATTTCATAGATACTTTGTCGCTTGATAATTGAGTAGCAAGTATTTTTCATGTTTTTTTTTTTNTTTTTTTTTTTTTTTTTTTTTTTTTTTTTTTTTTTTTTTTTTTTTTTTTTTTTGTCCCTATGGTATCACGCTTTCGGCAACCATTTATCTCCCATTGAAATTTTAGATTCTAAATTGTCTGGGAGTAGGAACATAACGAGAAGTGGTTCCCCTTGAAAAAAACAGGAACGAAGAGATAAGACTGTAGGGCCCGTGTGCATAAAGGTTCCGTTGATTAGAGCAATAACTAAGTGAGAACATTTTTGTATCTGTAAACAAGTTTGGTAATAGAAGCGTACTTTTTTTTTTTTTTTTTAATCATTTGCGGTTAATTAGTAAGAGAAAAAAAAAATTAATTTTACTCCATATGATGGCTCGAGCGAGAAAACAACAAACAACATCTTTTCCACGTGATTCATCTCGAAACAGAATTTTTACCGTGAAATTAGCCGGGACCGCTGAATTTAGATGCTGAGAGATAATTTTTAATGGATCACCTATGAAAATGACAAATGGTTTTTCCGAGCGGCTTGTTGATTTGGGGGCGCGCTTGAATCGCCGAGCCCTGAGATTTTTCCCACAAGAGAAGAAAACGAAGGAAAAATGCCAGAAAAGAAACATCATTGTTTGTTTTTGTGAGAAAACGGGGCACAAGCCATTTCGAAGCCGCATCAGCATTTTTTCGAGCCGCTCGAAACTTTATACCTGATGAGCATCGATGCCCGCGACAAAACATATACAGTTCGTATTTTCGTCAAGATGTTTGTGTTTTCTTAGGTTCTTGTGTACCTATACAAATTTCACTATCTACAAGCTCGAAAATACATTTTTTTTTTTTCTTTCACTATCAATATTCTTACAATACACAAAAATATCGATTAAACCAAAAAATCACGCGTTTAACCAAGAAAATTCGCGAGATCGCTCACATACGTATGGATACGTGTTGGGCAACGCTTTAATTTCACGGTTAACGCGCGCATTATAGTCGCGATCGGTTGTACCTTTTTTTTTTTTTTTTTTTTTTTTCCCGTCCACCAAAGTTACGCAACGTTCAAAATAACACATTTTTTATCAGCTCTCGATATAAAATACGAGAAGGTACTTTTTTTCTCCCCTTCTCGCGCGTCTCGTATACACGACGAGAAGTAGGGCAGCCATTATAGCGAGATAAAACCGATTTCAAAACGATTTCGATGTGTATTTCGGGCCGTGTGAAAAGAAACGAGACACGAAAATAACCATACGGCCAATAACAGACGACTATTTTTAGACGCGTGCACGACCGGCGAATTATTGTTGTTGCAAAACGTCGTTGGAGAAAAGGAAAAAGGTGCATTGCCGAATGAGCGAGTAAAATTTGGCCCATTTCAGTCGCGTCTCGATGCAAAGACGAAACGAGGCTGCATCATTGTGACGAGGGAGACGGAAAGTCTACAAGGTCCCCCCGTGAAACTAGTTCATCGTCCATACGAGCAGAAAAAAAAAAAAAAAAAAAAAAAAGAATGAAAAACAACACGTCCCATGGCTTACGCGAGTGCAGCGTCCTCGGGAGTGCATTCCTGCCTCGTGACGTCCATAGCCAAGGAGAGTCGAGCAGGTGGATCGCGGCCGCACCAAGTATTTGCAGTAACGCGCGCCGATAACAACGGAGGAACGTGGGAGATTGTCCGCGCGCGAGTCGAGCACGTATACGAAATACCGCGGAGTAAAATAAAAAGGCCGGGATCCCGAGGAGCCGAGGGAAGTCGACGAGATGCGGGCCTTCGCCAGTCCCCCGGTGCTCCTTTTTTGCGTTACGCTTATGGTTGCCCCGAGGCCGGCTGTCCCGCACTTGCAGACCTGCAAAAAGACCATACGCGAGGTATTGGACCACTGCAACTCCTCGAGGGGTAGGCGCGACGCGCCCGCTCTGCTGCACGATCGAGTCCTGCGGTCGCTGGTGACAGCAAGTAAATTATCACCCATACATATAGTTTGTACTGACGAGAGAATAATACTTTTTTTCTATACATTCACGTGCTTCTTCTTTTTTTTTTTTTTTTTTTTTTTTTATAAATTTTTATGTTCATGTGAAAATGCCCTGCTTGATTTCTTTCGGTTTGTTTCGCTTTTTTTTCTTCTGTCTGCCGATAGAGCGACTTTATTGATGAAAACATTTTCATATCACGTGCCACGGATGACCGTTCGGTATTATTATCCCAGCCAGGGGAGATACCGCACTCCTGACCTGAAGTTCAAAGATTAATATTTGGTTGCGAGTAGCTATCCTAGAGTTTCATGCTCGGTACTTGCAGGCTCGGATACGGATATGATTTCTTTTTTTTTATTTATTCATTTATTTATTTATTATTATTATTATTATTTTTTTTTTTTTGCTAAAGTGCCATAATACTTTATTCAATATGTATTTTTCCCAGCAAAAACAGTGCATTGCAAACTGGAAAAGAAAAATAATTTGAAAAAAAAGGGCCACAGTATTCGAAATAGTGTTGAAATATTTGGTTTCAAATTCTTTAGAATAAAATTTAATGTATGAAATGTAATGCACTTATCAGCCAGCGAGGAAAATTTTTTTTTTTTTCCTGTTACATTATACAATTATATTATGAATAGGGACAAGTAAACATTTTTTTCATCAAAAAGAATGGACTTTAACAAGAAAAAAAATTTTCTTTTGAAATGTTTAATAATCTACAAAATAGTTGTAATAATTGGCAAACGAGTATTATTATGTACAAATTTCGATTTATTTGAATTTTTATAAATAATTTTTCTTGATTGCTAGTAATGACTTACAAATTACAATAATTGACTTTAAGGAACTTCATAAAATCTTCAAGTTCTCATATCTAGTCAATTTGTGTAGCATGTCTGGTAATAATCCATACATAGCGATAGGTATTGTATAGAATCTTGTTCACGGGTTTATAAACTATGTAGTGAAATTAACTAAAAATAATGACATTGAAGCATTGAACTTTATCATGCCTTTTTTTCGTAAGTTCATTGGAAGTTTGGTGGATAAAGTTTTTTTTTTCGCTTACTCGATTGAAATGAAAGTATTACAAATGTTATCGTCTTAATTAGCGAGCAAAATAAGGTTCATAACAGCTGCTTGAATTTCTTTCATACATCATTTCGTTTAACGTATATATGTGTTCCATGAAAATACTGTTTTTCTGTAGCTTTCCCATAACCACTCAAATTTTGGAAGGTTACATAGAAACATCAACTTCAATTATGACTCAGAATTTATTAAATCAAGCAAGAATAATTAAGTAAGAGCTGATATTTTAGTTACATAACATATGTTTTTAAAAATTGAGTTTTTATAAAAACATTAACTGCAACAAAAATTTCTACGCTCCCGGAGGGATCGAGTTAAAAAAAGAAAAAATTTTAAACTTACCGTGTGTAAATAAAAATATTTTTTTTAAACGGTATAAAAATCGTGTTTTTCAAAGATTATAAATAGATTTATACTCAAGGTAATGCAACAAATATGGATGATTAAAAAACAGTAGATATCGTATACCATTTCCTATATCTCAATCGTTTTTTTTTTTCTAACTCAAAGATAAAATATTCGTCCAGGACGATCACAAAGGTTTTGCGGGAGAAGCGCACCAGTGACGAAAGCTACTATTTTGTAATTACAAAAAATTTTTCAGGCACATGAAAGTGTGCGGGACGAGTTCAACTCTTGTATTGTAATACCACACTCGTGGCCTATACCGGTGTATCTCGTGCATTGTACCATCAAACTCGTGTGAATAACTCCAACCAATCACTACTTTTGCGAAAACCCGTGTTTTCCGCTCTTGTTACGTATACACATACAAATAATTATTAATAATCTCTGAGTTTTCATGTTATTAGCGCTGCTAATAAGTAAGTGCTTGTACAAAAAAAGTCATGTACTGCAAGCTATCACTTGTCTGAAAAAAAAGCTGCCTGATTTATATCAATAACTCGAGTGGATAAATAAAAATAAAAATTATAAAACAGTTCTGGGTCACGAAGCTCTTGACAAAAACAAGGCTATACATTTCAGGCGATTCGACCGAGGACAGCTCCAACCCCCAGCCCCAGAGTAAGACGAGACACTCGACGACGATAAGGGGAATGACACTGTCGTCCTTGCCAGACGTTCCGCCCGACGAGACCGAAATCCATACGATTTCCCTTCCCGAAGTAAGGCACATTTTTGTCACGAATATCTTTTGAATGAAACATTTGTTCTATTTGTAATATTTGAAAATCGACGACGAATGCGATTCTCAGGCAAATCCGAGCGAATGGATGGAGCTGTTCAACGAGTACTACGGGCTGAGGACGTCGAGGAAACCTCGAGCCCAAGCGCAGGAAGAGTTTTTAAAGACACTGATTCCCAGGTGCTGCCGTGACCAGGCCATGTGCTTGAAAAACGTTGTGACATTTTGCTGAAGACACCCCGCGCTCGTATCGAACCTCATGTAGGTACATAGGCACAGCGGATACATTGTACATATTATATGATGGTGCAAGTTGACTGATGAAAGTTGAGCAAGCGCGGGGTGGCGCACTTTTCGAGTTGGGCTTGTCGGGGCTTTTGTTGGGAAATTCGAAAGCCACGAGGTGAGGAAAACGAGTTTGCGACAGAACCGCGAGGAGTATGGAAACAAAAAGAGCTTAAGAATGACAATTACCGCGCGTTGTGCACTTTTGGCGTGGTTTTGCGGAAAAACGGGTATGCAAAGCTGAACCGGAGGAGAGTGAAAGTCGAAAAATCACTGGAAATATAATATAATCGGCTGTTTGAGCGAGTTTTTTTGGATCACGGCTGCTGCTGGTGCCGCTGATATATGGTTGCTCGAGGCAGCTATAAATACGAGCACTCGTGCATATAGTGTAATCAATGCGAGGAAAATGAGAAAAATAGATGCAACGCGAGAAAACGATAAAAGTATTTACCATCGCGGTATTTGCACTAGTGTGGATGTATTTATATGTTTATAATCTGGTTCGCACGATATAAACGTGTGCATCTTGAGAGCCGCAGCGATAGTTCGCGTTGGCTGACGGTTGATACGTATATAAATATACAATGTACATCTATTTATATAATATGTATATTGAATGTGTGTTTATTGGGAAGGCATGTTTTGAAGTTTATTCAAACAAACAAAGTCAAGGAAACATTCCCTCGTACATAAAGTTATTGATGAATAGGGTGCGCGCAATGCGAAAAAGAGAGAGGTGCGTTATTTTTAGACCAATTCGAATCTCGATTTAAAGAGCAACAACCTCGAGATTCTGATTTTCTTTTTTCCTTCACTCATCTCGCTTCCCTCCCATTGAACTGTAAATTTTTTGTTTTTATACATTTTCACTTTCGTCATTTTATACTTGTTGTTTTTTAATTCAAGGATCATGCGGTACGGAGAAAACAGAGAGGGTTAAAAATGACCAAACCACTTGTTGTATGAAATAATTCACAATTATTTATTGAAACGAAAGTCTCGCATGGCATGCGCACACATTGTACGAGCAATAGAGCCGGCAGTCGCTAAAATGTACAAGGCGGTGTCGAAATAAGGCTTTTCCGTTTTTTTTTTTTTTTTTTTTTCTGCCTTTTTCTGTGCCATTTTCCACCGCAGTTATATATCACTTTTTTCGATTACACAAAATATACACAATAATTGTAAATTAACAGTAAATTAATACTAATGAGATCATTGGTTATTACAAGAGAAAGAGAGGGTAGAGAGAGAGAGAGAGATAGAAAAAGAGATGAGCCAACAGCTACCTACATAATTATAAAGTATGATGGTAATCGACGTGTGCCGCTGCTGCTACTGATGTTGTTGTTGTTTTTTTTTGTTTTGTTTTTGTTTTTTTTTTGTTTTTTTTGTTGTTTTTTTTTTTTAAGATACGTAATTTTACTTCGATTTTTAATTACAGCAAACTAAGAAATAAAAAAAATTAAAAATTCAAAGAACGAAAGAGAACGGTACAAAATTCTAGTTTTGCGTATTAATCACCAGCCATTGTTTCTCATCACACGTGTTGAATCGCACTATACATGTTATATACTGTTATTTTGTTGAAACAGTACTTTCTACTCGTTATAATTGTTATTATTTTGTTTTTAATACAATTTCTGACAAACACAATCTATGAACACAAAAAAAGAACGATGTCAATGAACTAAGTACATCTTGTTGAAAATAAAAGTGTGTCTCACAAGACAAATTAAGTTCTCGTGGGCTGCTGATGCGCTCGAGAACAGGTCGCACATCGCACGATGATCATAAAATTCGTCGATCTCTCGCTATTTTTTCCTCCTTCCTCATCAAATTTTTTACATTCGTTTCGTATATATACATACATATACGCACACATCTATGTACACAATTGAGACGAACAACGCGTGCTCATCTTGAAATTAATTTTGTTAACGTTTTAGCCCTCAGCGTGTGTGGCTCGGCGTGGGTTACAACATCAACACCAACAACACAAAAATATATAATATCACGGCATGATTGAAGCGTGTGCAAAGACAAATATTAATCCGTACAAAAAGTAAATCATTCGGTTTTAACTCTCACTCTCATCGTCGTCGACTATATATATGTGTGTGTATACTTATGTGCTAATTAACAACAACGTATCCGCGACTCTAGTCAATCCTCGGTTGCTGCTTTCAGTCTGGACCGCCGTTGCGCTTTGAGAGAAAAAAAAAAAAAAAAAAAAAAAAACCATCTCGTGTCGTGTCCATCGTTCATCGAAACGTCACGTTTTTATCACACACTCGATCGCCAATCGCAAAATGGCCCCATCAACGTAACGCCGGCACCCACGGGAACCGCCATCGCCAAAAGCAACGACGAAGCAATGTTGGCCTGTAACAACAAAAAAAAACAAAACATCGATTAAAATTTTTTGGTCTTTTGAGAATCCCCGATGAAAAAAGCAAGAAACAACGGGTGGTACACAACAAGGCAAACAACTTACATAATCGCGTTGAGGGCAAAGTCGTGGGCGGGTGGTGCTAATCAGTTTTGCTGGGCGGCGGGGGCATGCAGTACTGCTCCATCTGCTCTAGGGTGCAGGATTGTATGCAGCACTCGTCGACGAGGCCACCGCTCGAGAAGCCATCCCCTTGGGAGTAGATCGAGGAGGACGACTTTGAGTCGGAGGAGCTGACCTCGCCGCTGTTGCTGAATGGCCCGTTGAAGCCGCGGCCCTTGCACAGCAGGAATAGCGCGTCGCTGAGGTTGCTCGAGCACAAGCGCTGCACGTGCGAGTCCGAGGCCGTTCTGTACATGCTCGCCGCGTCCGCCTGGTGGTGCCTCGCGAGGCTCAGCAATAACAGCAATGACACCAGAGACAGGACGCCCCAGGAACAACTCCGGCTTGCGGTTCGCAGCATCGCTCCCTTTGACGATTGTCGCGTTGCTCGAGGAAACGAAACGAAGAGACGACCCCTCGTTTGATTATTTTTTACTGTTGTCTATTGGTATTGACCGGTAAAGATCGGATGCATTCAATTTTTGTGGCCAACACAGATCTGCAGTTGCCGATCCTGATGAAAACGAACACTGGACGTTGGCCGACCAAACTCACTTGTTAGACAATCACAGCCGATGATGAAATCATGAAAATTTCATGCAACACTCGCGCACTAATTATTTTTTAATTTTTTTTTGTTTTTTTACGAAGGATTCGTTTTATTCACAGCACGGTTTCCAACGGTTCGCCTCTTGTTCTCTTTTATCAGCTACTTTAATTGCTCCTGGTGTATACAAATTTGGACGTACGAGTATTATGCTCGCGTGCACTTGTATACGTTGGACGAACAATGGTTGTACTAAAAATTAAAAACGAAGAAGTAAAAAAAAAAAAAAAATAAGCAAGCAACTCGTGGAGGCTCCTGTCGACTCGCGGTGTAGCGGCCGGCTTGCAAGCGACTCTCTGCCTTTCTGCCGGCTGTCGTGGCTCGTCCCTGCATATTTATATATTGAGCCTCGCCGCAGCCGCTAGAGCCCCTGCAAGCGCCAACGGCCGACAGAAAGATGAGAGAGGAGCGCGAGTGAGTAAGGTACTTAGATGATGCTGCGCCCCGGCATGTAAACACGCTCCCTTCTCTCTCTCTCTTCTGCAATCTGTCTCTCTTTCTCGCAGTCCCCGGTGACTCGCCGCTGCTTTTTCCTCATACGCCCATCGCTCGGTCAAAGAGACTCGGCTACCGAGGATTTTCACGTTCCCCTCGTTTAGCCAGGGAGGGGAGATGCGCCCAGACCAATAGTCTCTTTTTACGATCACCACGGGGCCCACCCCCGATCCCTGTTATTATAACATACCGGTCTCTCTCTCTCTCTCTTTCTCTCTGTCTCTCTCCCGCAACCGGTTCCATGTACAATATCGATACGTGCTCTGGGTTTTTCTACCTTTCTTCATATCTCGCCGCCAATCGCCCCGTGTTATTATTTGTCAAATTTTTCGTCCAAATAACTCTTGGCCATCGGCTCTCTGATGCTTCGTAGTAGGCGTGGACGTGCAGTCAAAGGCATTGTTTTTCCAACGACCTTTGAGCTAAGAGCCTCGGGCGAACTTTACCGATCCGATCGGAGATATATCTATATATATTACGTATATATGTATGTAGAAGTACGTGCCCGTGCGTTGTGCAGCCGCTGGCGACCTCCTGTCCTCATTTCTCTTCCCGCGGACTATCTCGGTGTGCAATTAATAATCCGAGCTGCGAGCGATTGAGCGACGTTTTCTGCAGTCCCCCTCCCCCCGCTTCGTCTCTCGCCGGTTGTTGTTGTTGTGGTGTGTATTATTGTACACGCGTAATTGTACGAGCGTCGTGGATGCATATTGCGATGTGCGTAACGTGCGGCTGTTACGGCTCGGCCGACCTATTTCAGATCGATTTTTACGCCCGTCCGTCGATACTTGCGCGATTGTTTCGCGCCGCGAGCTCGTGTTGGGCCGGTGCCGATCATCGTCAAGTCAAACAGCAGTTTCCGGCCGATTCCGCGATTTTTTTTTTTTTTTTCGCCGATACCGGTTGCCCGAGATCGCCTCTACCAGGGAAAACTCTGGTTTCTTTCGTTTCGCGGGGATATATTTCTAACAGTCCCCCCTTCCATGGGGGTTTCTTCTCACGTCAGTTGCACGTGATGCTTTGGAAACGAGTCGATAAGTCGATACGATTGGAAAACTGAGGAGAGAAAAAACAACAACAACAACAACTACAAAAAAACAAAAAAACAATTTTATCGAGATCGGAGGTGTCAATAAGATTGGCCGCCGAGAGAGCCCGGCTTATTTATACTGTCCCGTGTGGTGTTTACGGCTTTGGGTGTCGTGTGTTTTTTTCTTTTTTGGGTTTTTCAGCGGAGGTGTACGCCTCGATGATTGTCAATTACTGCAATGAAAATTTGAAAACTCGCTCCAATCCCCTCGAAATCTCGTTTAAGGAAATTAATGCACGTAGACGTCGAAATGTTGTTTTCCGAGCAACGAAATTTCAACGTCGACTTATCGCATCGAAATGACAATGGTATTTTTAATCAAATTGCGATGGAGCACGTGAACAATTACGTAAGTGAAGCAGTATATATGATGTACGGTCGTCACCATCACGTGACGACAAGAGAGAGAACCAACGAGTCTTGAAGGATCGCATACTTATTTACATTCATTGAGAAGACAACACGTGCGAATAAAAGAGCGGATCGTCGGTCGAATCGATCCGATCGAAAAGTGTAAAAAAAAAAAAATGCAAAACCAAGAATCACGACACGTGCACATGCATAAATGTTTGTATACGCATACATGCGCGGCGCGTAATGCAACGACGAACGAAGACGAGTCGAAAAAAAATGCATTTCTAGGTCGAAAAACAGACCTCAATAGGAGCTCCTTCTTCTCGCTCAGCGCGAATATTAAATTTTCACTCTTTGATACGACTTTGACGCTCGTATGAATGCATCATTACTCGCGTAGACCGAAATTCGTGATGATTTCCTAATGTTTTCTCGCTAACCGCGATCGTTAACTTTTTTTTTTTCTTATTCCTGGTACCTCTAACTAGGCAATATAAATCATCCGTAGGCAGCTTTTCACGAGCATCTGAATCCGTGAGTTGACAAAATTTTCTCCAATAACTGCTGTGTAGACATTAAACACACTCGGGCCTCGTTTCCAGTTTACAAAACAGCTACACTTGTGATTTTATCATAAGTAAATTGCGATAGCGTCACATGTATATTAAAGATGTCAAATAGAATCTTCCAATTTTTTTTTTTTTTTTTTTTTTTTTTTTTTTTTTTCTTGATAGAGATTCCTTCGTTACATTTACCTGTGTAAGTATCGTACGAATCGAACGAGAACTTATTGTTTGTACAGCCACACTGAAGGTCGGACGGAAAAATTTTTTCCAAAGAACAAACAAGTATAGTCCCGTTACGCTATTAAGGAATCAGGCATAGTTGTTTTACAAGCAATGAATTAACTTTACATCAGTTGAGATTACGTTTTTTTTTTTTTTTATATTTTATTGCTCAAAGTAATGTAGGAAACACGATGGTAGTCAAGATCTTCATTTATGATTTGGATGGTGATTAATTCAGAGCATATATTATTATGTTTTTTAGCAGTTTTTTCACTCTCATGGATTATACATCTACTTAATTATTTTTCCTCCTCTGCTTCTTTTCCGATCAGTCGATAAAATTTATGCACAATTGTAACTCCCTACAACCTTAAAATGTATCGTGACGTATCTAGGATCATCTGCTCCGAGTAGTTGCGTAAAACCATTATTTTGGATACCTGTAAATAATATAAAAATTACGTACGTTCCAGGCTTTTTACCAATGTATACTAATAATGCAGCCCGTATATAACTATCAGGTTCGATTTTTGTTTCATCGTATGATAATCATGTATTTCGTTTCGAAAACCTTTATGCCATACTAATAATCAAGTAATAATTATGTTTGCACCCAAAATAATAATTTCATAAGGGGTCGCGCTCTCCCCTCTGTCAGAAATGCGAGGCACTACAATGTATCGGTTTTTCTTAAAAAGTCAAAGGAAGAAAAGGTACAACAACATAATATATCAGGCGTAAAACAGGGCTTGGCACGACTCGTACACAAAGGTGAAGTGGAACCCCTGCTTGGTAAGCCACAATACTTTGTCGGGGTAATGGTGTGAGGTGGAAGAGTATATACGTATATATACGTATATATACATGCCATAAAGTGCTTAACGAAGGAATAATGTATTGTTTTTCGAGTGCGAATTTAATGACGAGCCTCTTTTTCGAGGTGTCTAATGAATAACGATAAACTTGGAAAACTGGTCATTGTGAGGATTCAAAGTATCGTAAATATGGTAATTTATATTTTTTCTTGCCTTACACGAAATCTTACTGAAGCCAGGGACTTTAGTAACGATTTATTGTTCACACTCGGGAGAGCATAATTAAATATGTGTCTACGTGAGGTGTAAATCGCTGAAAGTGCAATACAGTATAATATAGCCTTAAAAATATAATTAAAATATGTATTACTGGAATCCCGACTACATTCAATTTCTCGTTGAGTTTACCCACATAAATTTGTATAAAAATTTGACTGAATAATCAAAAAAATCATGTAATGTTTTAATCTCCAACGTTCAAACACCTTCCGCAACTTGCGCTCTCCTCGAGCTTCTTCAGCTGAAGTAACAAACGGCACGTGTTTCTCTAAAGTATATACGTTTATTAAACTTTCGTCAGCTTCAATAGTTTGCACAAGAACGACTAATAGTAAGTTGTGAATAAATTATTCATGTATTTTTTTTTTTTTTTTTACATACTACACGGTAGCGAAGAGTTTCTGTAAGGCTTCGCATTAAATGCGACATTAATTTATTAATCCACCATAGTAATAATGTGACGGTCGTCGAATATAGGATGATTGAATCGGCAGTGCTGCGAATGTATCGTTGCTTGGTCCAATTCTGTTTGCTACGCGTTGTTTGACGAAATCGTAAAAAAATGGTAAACTTCCAATAATAATTGTTTTGAAACATACTGGGGACTGCACAGCTCATAGACATCGATTTAATAATCTATATTTTGTTTCCAACAAGAAACTACGTTCTTAAGTTAGCTGTAAGCAGGGTATTTTTAGATCAGTCGTTGGAGCGGCGGAAATTATCGGGGGAAAAAAAGGGCACCGAGAAAGCGAGAGCACGAGAGAAAGGGTGACGATAACGATGTGGCGCGGACGACGATGATAATCAATAACAACAAAAAATGAAGTGGCCTAAGTACACACATTTTAATATTGAGATGTCGAAAACATGAATAACAATAGAGAGAGAGAGAGGCGGGTTTTCGCCGCCGAGTGTACACAACGCAATAGCAAAAACCATCGACAATAAGGAAAAGGAGGAACGAGAGCCAATTAAGTTGGAGCTGGTCGATAAACATTAAATAGACAAGCGCCCCCGAGCGGAGGCCTAACCTTTGACACTGATGGCTATAGGCTCGCGCATGAATGGGCCACCGAGATAATATCATCTTGATCGGCCTAGACATCTCTCGTCTCTGTCTCAGCGATTACAGGGTACCCCTGGCTATACGCACCCCCTGGCTATAATATTATTATTATTATTATTATTATTATTATTATTATTATTATTGTTACATATATACATGTAACGCTTGGACTGTTCATCATGTATAATAAATCGCGAACTTAACCCCGATTGCGTTCTCCGCAGTGGCAAAGAGCGGGAGACGAAAAACTCGGGGAATGCTGTACGCCGCGTGTGACGAAAAGTTTGTGGCTGCGGTGGTCGTATAGGTGCTTATATTTTTCCTACAACGGGCTAATGATTGTTGCATTGGTTATAAGGGATACGCAAGGCATGTGGGTTTATTTTTTAGAGCGTCTTTTCGTAATTTTGTATGAGAATTTTTTCATCGTGAAATGTAGCTGCGTGGGTATACATAGTTTTATCACGGGTTTTTGAAGGAATTTGAAGGGATAGCAACTTAAATTATACGAACCCGATCTGATAGAAATTTGCACAAGTTATAATAGTATGTTATGGCACAATAAAACCAAAAAGGTTGATTTCGATGATTTTTTTTATCAATTTTTTAAAAGATTTTATTCCATGTAATGAATTCATGAATAGTTTTTTTTTGCTCCTAATTCAGAACTAATTTTTGATTAATTTTTTCAATAGTATTTTTTTTTACAAAATCTTTACTGGTACAACTAATTTCAAACGCTTTTGCTTATACGGGACTACCAGGGTAATTGATTTAAAATCTTCTGAGAATTTTGACATTTTGCATTAGACTTATTTTACCGTAAGTGTAAAAGAATTTATAAAAAAATATCGAAATACGTAACCATTAGATTAAACAAATTTTCAAATAATTTTCACTTGAAGGACAAAAAAAAAGTATTATAATGAAAAATACGCTTTATTATTGGCCATTTTCTTTACACATATCGATAGAACAATAGAGGGTACGAGTACGTGTGCCTCGTTGGTAATGCCAATAGTTCAGCGAAATGTGTACACCAACATATTAAGTTGAGGAATTTTCCTGGAAAATCATCGCAAACACACGGAGTCCCGCAAAAGTAAACAATACATCAGAGATGTTCAGACGCGCCGACAGACAATGCAAAACTCTTTCTTTCGCCCGTATAGTTTTCGGATAAGTCGATAAATCTTAAGGCACAAGCACAAAAACAGCGAAAGGAGGAATAACAGGGGGAAGGAAAGGTATAAGTATGTGTTTTTCATGTGGTTCGAGCATATCTTTCATCGCCTTAAGCCTTTTATCGGAAAAATCCGGCTTATATGGTCCCAAACGGCCAAAGTGTTGAGCGGAGTTAAGCCGCGGTGTGCGCACGCTTGGGCAAACAAGACACCTTAAATATAAGAACCGAGTCATTTGAAAACAAGAACCCTCCCTCTAATGCGTACAATGTACGTAGGTACATGACTCTCGAGAGTCGTTCCCAAGCGTCGTCGTCACGTGAACGGCCCGGGCACACACAACACACGGCCCATGCTGTCATCAGAGACCGCTGAGGGAGATTAGATCGTTCACTCTACCACAAACAATCAACAGCTCCTCTCTCTCTTTTTTTTCTCTCTCGTGATAATTAATTTCTCGTGCAATTTTTATTGATTCGCTGCTGCTGCTGCTGTAAATAGAATACAATTACACGAGCGCGCACACCAACAAACCGTACGTGTTTAACACAATTGTGTTTAAAATGCATGTGCGAGTCGAATGAACTCGGCGCGCCGCGCGACAGGAATAACACTATAAGCGCTCTGCATATATATGAATAATCGGCGAGCGCAATGACATTCCGCCGTCTCGGTTTCAATATTATATTGGCATAGGCCACTCGTTGCACCGCCGCAGCATATTTCCCTGGTATACACAATTTTATGCATATACATAAATACATACATACATACATACATACATATGTATAATCCGAAGAAGATAACGTGACTGTGCGCCACACTCGCAGATCTCGGGTTGGTGGGACCTGCACGTTACCCTGCAGACGAGTGCATCAGACAAACAATATGCCACAGCTTTACTTACAATGTACTTATCGCTGTTCCCCCGAAGATGTGCACGAACATTTACGTATCCAAGTATTCCAACACTGTTGCCATACGGACGCTTCTCTTTTCTTTTCTTTTTCTTTTTTTTTTTTTTTCTTCTTCGCTCGTGTCCGTGAGAGATGCGCGGTGCTTACGCTGATACTTATTTGACAAGGAAAAGAAAAACAAAACGAGCAAATAGGTGATTAAAATACATATATATGTATATATAACAAAACAAGTTTACAAGTAAATATTGACTCAAATTGATTAATTGATTGATCACGAGCGACGGAGTGATTATCGCTTTGTAAGTACATACAAGTAGCAAAAACCATCGTAACAACACGAATTGACCTTGTGGCCTTAAGGAATAAACACGATGGTCAATTACACGCAAGTATGCAATAACAATAATAAATTTTACGATTTGGTATGTAATGTTATGCAGTACTTACATATTATATGTTGATCGCTTGTGGGGATATTTAAAAAGATGATTGTAAATTAACGTAAAAAGCATCAACCATCGTAGAAAAAACATGGTGTTCCTGTCTCGGGGGTTGATTGTCATGTACGCGTAAGCTAATTAAAATTTATCACTTATTTCAGTCGAAATAATCTGTTCGCGCGCGACCTCTTTTTTTTCTGCTCTCATTCGTGTCCTGTAGTGAATCACGAAGTTTTTCTTTCAGATTACTCTAAAAAGTTAATGCACCCATAAAACGGCTGATAACGAGATTCCCCATGCATTGCGCTAATGTTATTTTATTTTAATAATCATCAAAGGCCTCGGTTATCGCAACAAATTAAAGATCGTGATTTATGAGGCTTGTATTTAATTATAGCAAATCAAAATACGATAGCGCCGTCTTGGTGTTAAAAAATATTGGCACAAATTTGTGTTAATAATAAACAGTATCGTTCTAAGAAATTTATTTATTTGTCGGGGGTATCGAAAAGCGATGAAGTAACCAAAAAATTTTAATAAATTAAATTAAAAATAATACAAATACGTTTCTACTATAGCTTGGCTAGAACACGCTTTTGAAATCAATTTTGATAGTAGTAAACTGACCTATCGCAAGATTACGTGCAACGAAAAATTTGGATATCTTCGGTTCCCTAATCGAGGCATGGGTTTCGGAACTTTTTTTCATTCTGCCTCGTTGCATCAGAGCAGCAGCAAAAAAAAAAGAAGATAAAGCCCTCGCGATAAGTCACGGTTGCATTCTGGTACACAAATCCGTAATCGCTTTGAAAATAGCGCTTCGGGGGACAGTTATTTGAGTTGCCGTCGTCGATGTGTGACTACAACGGAATTTTGACGCGGATGTCTGTAATCTGTGCACACACAAATACGTAGCGCAGAGCGGTGCAGGGCACTGATTACGCGATCTCTCTTGTACCTCTGATCTCTACTTCGGCAACGAATTTTTCGTCTCGTCTCGTTTCTTCCACCGGCTCGTCATCACTGTGGAGGTCATCTCTTATACATACGTATGCATATGGGGCAAGATTGAGCTAATTTTGAACTGTTTTTTTTTTTAACCCTACGGTTGTCTTAATTTTTGGAGATTTTTTTGTTTTTACATTTAATATGCAAAAGTGGTTTTAATCTGTAAGCATATTATGTGATTAGATGGATTTAATAAAAACTAAGCAAATCTGTTAAGCAAAAGTAACCAATATAACGATTCTTTTTTTTGTGTCCTAACGTATTATTGATGTAGTATAGTATACCTGACGGTACGAAGTTTTAAAAAATCCGTTGTACTATGATTTTTGGGGTACTTAGTTGAAATTTTTTTTACTCAAGCCAACTTTAAAATAAGAATAATTTTACTATAATAAACTAAAAAGTATGATAAAAAAAAAAAATACATAAAAGATCACGTTTATTATTGATTATATGATATTCAAGTTATTAAAAACTCATAAGCTGAGAAATATACAGCGTTCCAATTGATAAGAAATTTTTTTCAAAAACTTGAAATTAAAATCTTTTACAAATAATTTTTTTTTTTTTCAACCCACAGAAACATTTTTAAAGGAATTCAGTGGTAAAAAATTTTGTACCTGGTTTTACTTGTTAGTATTAAGTGCATCTCTGAATATTTGTGGAATGCTATGTAAGAGACATAATTAAATGCCTAAAAGTATAGACGAAAGCTTGCGTGGAAGTTTTTTCAATAGACATAAGTTATGTTAACCACAGCAGATATTATAGTGCTATTCTCATGAATTTGATCAACCATAAAGAGATGTATTATTTAATGCCCGAAATCTTTTATACGCACTTTCACAAAAAGTTTTATTAACTGGTCGTATTTATTACATTATAAATTAAAAAATGTTGCGAAAGTAATGTTAGTAAAAAAAAATTACGTAAAAATATTTACTTGAGATAAGCACACATTAGTCAATTAAAAAATAAGAAAATTGTTTTTGTATTGATGAGTGTGTGGAAATGTAGGCGTGCTGATGACATAAAAATATCATAAGGAAAATATTAGCTTGCACTAAACATAATCGAACGTTGCTGTAATCCCAAATATCTATAGATGATGCGGTTTTAGATACACCTATGTGTGTGTTACAACGTATTTAGCGATTTTTTGTGCCAAACGCAAACTAGATTAAAACATGAAAGTATAGAGCTGACTTTCGTACGTCTAATGAAATAATAAGGTATGATCGATTTACCTATTACAGTAATCATTGGTTCATTTAGCTTTTTGCTGATTTCCTCATGACAGAAGAATTTGTCATTCGTAAGCTGACCAAATTGGATGCTAAGTGGACAGTACGTTCACTGTTCTAAAAAAAGATTCATTTTATCATTTTACTATCCAAATTTCTTTCATCAAAAACACTTCATCACTCAAGTTATACAATCACAAGCGGTTAAATACCTTTTTTTTTTTTTTTTTTTTTACTTTCTTTACTTTCGAACCATGAATATAGAGTTCAACTATTCTGGATTAGCATATCGATTTTTCCACACGTCACGATTTTCTTATCACCTAACCAACGGTTTTCTCTTTTTTTTTTTTTTTTTTTTTTTTTTTTTTTTTTTTTTTTTTCTAATTCATGCATAACATATTAGGTAACAAATCAGTAATGTTTTCGCAGCTCTTTAAGATGAACGACATCTTCCCCTGTTGCTTGTCTAGATAAAGTGATATTGTAACACTTTTTACAAAAAAAAAAAAAAAAAAATAGAATCATTTTTAAGTGTACACAAAATATCTCCTTCAAATACTTAAAGTAAACTCTTTATCGCTTTATCAGCTTTTCTCCCTTCCTTTTAGTCAAAATAATCGACTTTACACTCCCTTACCATCTCCCACTAAGTGCAAGTTTATGGTACACATTTTCAAAAGCACTTCAATTACGAATCAAATACTACTTAGTACCACGCGACAACACTCGCATTAATAATTATTATGTGCAACTATGCAACTGAGTAAAATTCCCATACATTTTTTAAAACTTTCATGTACTTGAAATGTATTCATGGCATTCCACTACTAAGAACTCTCCATAATTTACACTTTGAGTAAAGCCCTTGAGAATTTTTTCAGATTAATTATTTTAAGAATTCACTGGGGAATAAATTAAACGGTATTAATATCAGCACTTTTTAAAGCTTATTTCGAGCTGCATAGCAGCTATCTCAGTTCAACTCAAGTTTTTCGATAATGTTTGATAAATCGTATGATTTAAACAAATTTTACATAAATTTTACGAAATTACGTTCCTATAATATAATATATGGGTTCTAAGAAATATATGAAGCATTCGTTAGCAAATGCTTAGCCACACTAGAGGTAAAAAAAATCGGGGCTGTGTAAGGTTCAACGATAGATCTGTAATCTTCGATACGAGTATTAGTTACCGATAGGGACATGTTGTCAGCATACTCGTAATAATTATCTTGATAGAACTTTTTATAATAAAATGAGACTCTGAAATACGCTTACACTGAAGTATTACACGTGAAAATCTTGTTTGCCACTAGTGATCTATGCCTACAGATCACGTGTATTGATTCGATTGATATGTTACTTGATTAATTTTCCATCGTATGTTGGTTGAAATAAAATCGCTTAAATTAACATGTATATTGTTGATTGCTTAAGTTTAATACTGTTTATATTTATAATCTTACTTGTTTGCAATATTGTTAGTATTAGTAACTTATTATAACTTGTTCTCGCTACGTCGTGAATATACTACAGTTTTGTGTTATACTAATCAAAACTACACCACTTACGGACGCTCGTTATAAATAACAATGTACTGTCCAATAATTGTATTTTGCATGTTAAATTTTTTTTTATATGACTTTTAAATCATACTGCTATACCACTATAAACTTTTGGCACTCTCAATGTTTTAAATGTGACATGATTCCTCAGCACGTACAGAATTTTCATAAATCCGATTTTTGTGTCACATTTAAGTACGATTGTAGTTGAAATGGAAGGCACCGAAAGCTTTTAGATGCGAAATGTAGTTAGGTGACCATGTATCATCGCTACCAATGTATCCATACTATTGTATTCTCTCAAAGGTTGTTGGTTTTTGGTAGTATAACACGAAACTACATTAAACGTTCATCGTAGTAAGACTACTAGACAATGATGTTGACATTCTTGTACAAAAAATCTAAGTAAATATGCTGTGATATTTCCCGGTAATAATACATAATATGTATTTACCACTCATTTCCAAATAACAATGATCGCTGTACATGTGCACAAGCTATTCTTACTAATAGTTATTAATACATCGATGATGAATGAATTCGCGTTTAAAAGTATTTGTGTTTTTAATGTTCGAAGTACTTATTAATAGTTACAATAAAAAATTATTATTTTGTTTGACTTGCCATACTAACGGTTTTGATTAGTACACACATGCACATGCGTGAGCATAGTTTAAGCCTCAATAGCTTTCATGCTAGATAAAAAAATTTTAATTTTTCCATAATCATCCCTCATTGCAGGACGTATCACTGATATCACGTGAATGCGATTCGATAAGCCACAACGGAAAAAAAAAAATCATCTTATTTTCAATTACGCATCGGCATTTCTCATCGCATCGTTCAAGTACATGTAGTAAACAACTTTTTAAGCAGGCGACGACGGAGTAAATTGCACTTTGCCTCTGGCTGGTTGACCGATAAATCGTTAAACTACTGTTTCGTTGCATTGGAAGAAAACCGATTGCTCTTATTTGAGTAAAAAAAAAAGTAGGTATATATTGCGCCCACTGATTGCTACATTTTATGTCCCATTGCGCCCGAGGATTAGGTGTCGGGATCTTTTTTCGCCATTAAGGATTTACATCTACTCTTATAAAAGGATATCTAAGTGCAATTTTTTATTTGCTTTTGAACGATCAAAACAGCTAGCGTGTTGGATATTTACAAACAGAGCACACAGGGTACACAAACTATTTACCAAGTTTGCACAAATCATTTATATGTTTATATCATATTAGTAGAAATCATATTAAATCGAGCTGTAATAGCGGCTTTTTTGTTACTCACCTACATGATCATACTAATAACAGATAAATATATACATATCATGTATCATAAGTTTAGTGGAAAAGGACAAGATTTATATAGCACAATTATAAATTGTATGAAAACCAAGCAATCCAGAAAGGACAAACGTGGGATGGATAAATGACATTATTGATGGTAATGTATTACTTAAAAAGCTGCAAATATTACTCGAGCACCTCCCATATGTACAATCGGTACGATACTTTATTTTAAATGGTGCGAAGCAAAAAAGTAAGGAAAGATCAAAGTCCATCAAAGTTTGTGGTTAATGGTACGAGGAGTTTGCATCCATAGCTTTACCTAAGAGCATTATTATCACGTTATCGGTAACGTGTGTATACTAAATCTGCCGACAGGCATGGCATTGTATCGATTAAGAATCCTATAAGTAACATCCCTGCCTATAGTGTCGATTAACTTAATTCCCGGGAGCAACTATACCGTCAGCCGTTTCATTCAACAAACAAAACTGTTAAAGTAATTAACTTGCAACTAAAATCGTACTTATTGAACTAGATAATTTTATCGTTCACTTTATCTTCACACCTAGATCTTTTTTATCGCCTACTATTATCATGTGGCACAAAAGCATGGTATTGTACAGCTAATGAATTCATTCAACTGAATGTATCAACCGTGAAAGGAGTTGTTTATAAACAAGAAAAGAAGAAAATTGCAAAAAAATATATTATTCGAATGGATTCGAATGTTTTCCGACGCGATATTGTTGTGTAGAAATCCATGTTATGCAATCGAACTTATCATTTTATTTTGTTTATCTTTTTTTTTTTTTTTTTTTTCACCACAAGACAAGTTTTTACACAATTTAACATATCTGTAATCTTATTATTCTTCTTTTATCCTTGGACCATCTCTAGGTTGAAAAATAAGTCAATACAACACGAAAGTCTCTCAATGTAAGGCTTTCAGTAAGCAAGTGAGTGTAGCACACGAACAGCTTATATAAATATTTGCTTAATAAACACAACACGGGCCGCCCATAGGCGTTATCGGCGCTCGTTATGCATCCTAGCAAACACTTAACAAACAAGCATGGAGAATTTTCTCCTCCCATCGCTCTTGTAGCACACTCCCCTCTTTATATAAGTGTTTTACAGTCGCAAAGTAGCTCATTTTTTTTTTTTTTTTTTTTTTTTTTTTTTTTTTTTTTTTTTTTTTCTCTCTTTGGATTTCTAAAATTAGACCAAGAATTATCAAGAAAACTGTACAACAGTAAAAATGATACGTTGCAGCAGTGAAGATTAATGAACAAGCGGGGAGTAAAAAAGATTCGCAAGGCACAATTCATGGCAAAGTGTAGCCGCACAAGTTAAACATTGAACAGTTAAAAGTTGAAAAATTATTTTCGAAAAATGCCAGTTGAAATGGTTTTTACGTAAATCGGACGAGCTATATTGCTTGGCCAGCACTTGGTAAGAAAACTCTGCCATGTGCTCATTACATTGGAGAAGAGATTGGAAAAGGGAGCCACGTGTTTTAAAATCACGATAGAAAGCTTCTTGCTTCAACACAAGCTCTCACTTCTCGGTAAAAATTTTTTAGAATAGGTAATTTTTGAATAGCAAGTAATATTTGTTTGATTACATTGGAATCGTGTCATCACAGTTATGTGCTGCTATACATACAATTGGGAGATTTGTCGCGGTAACTATTATCTTGAATGTAAAAGCTGTATCATCGACCTTGAAAACACGCGTAGAATACCAATTGTTTAAACTCATACATTTTATCTATGAAAGATATCTTCGTGGGATCTGATATGGCAATAAGCTAATATGTTGATAGTGCGAGATTGGATTACTTCGTCGTAACTGTGATTGAATAGTACTTTGGGTAACGAGTGCGTAAACGGAGTCATACTTGATATAATATACTGTATATAATGTCAATATTTTGCCTCGAGCGAAACGAGGGGGACGTTAAACGAGAGTCAAGTATTAAGGACCACCTATACGCACGTGTGTAAATGCTTTTTTTTATTTGAATATCCAAAAAGTTCACTGTACCACGTGTGGACACATAAATTAATCATACAATGATTCAATACAGGTACTACCGATTATATTTCGTCTGGAAAATTTTCACTTGAATTAAAGAGAGTCTAAACTATGAAAGCAAAAAGGGACGTCAGCTATAAAAACATGGTAGGCTAAATTTTTAATAGAATAGGAATTAAAAATTGAAAAAAAATTTTCACCAGAAAAACATACACTTGTGTATGTTTTATTATGTATCGTAAAACAAGCGTCTCAGTGTAAAAAACGATTTTAACATTTAATTTTACGTGTTGCATGCGTACAAAGACAACTATTTTTGATTTATTTAAATCGACTGAATGAAAAAAAATTATGTAAGAAAGCTACTGCCCCATATAGATAAGGCATTGATAAACAAACGAGAACGAATCCCAAAGGACTGAGAATCTACTTTATAAATATCACAATAATATGATTACATTGTAAGCACGATAATAACATGACAATAACATGACATCTAACGAGTGTACGTATATATATTTTTTTGATAATTCTAAAACCTTGGAATTTTATCACGGTTAAAAATAATTTCTGCCTAATTTATTGATTTTACAACCTTTGAGTAGGTACTTTTAGTACATAAAAAATTGATGATAAACGACGAAAGTACAAATATTGGTGATGAAATTTTCTACTGTCTTAATAAAAGCTCTATGAATCCTCGCAAAATGAAGAAAACGTGTGTGTATGACTGAAGTAGCAATTGAACACTCGAACGACAATAATTGTAAGCAATGAAGGAAGTCGCATGAAATTTCCGAATGCCGGGAAAAATAAATTGTTCGCGGAGGAAATGAAACGTTTGTGCTGTCCTATGAAGTCATACTTACACTTCCTACTTAGATAAAGTAGAGAAAAGTCTCTCCCGTATACGTAGACTCGTTTGGAGAAGAGGATCGGCATTGACTGTCACTTAAATACGTACCTAATCTTATGGGAATTCCCGACTGTAACGGCGACGGTGGCAACTTCATCTAGTTTTACTTGGTACGATTTAACATGGAGTTTTCAATTAAACGAGGACAGCACCGAACTTGTGCTTGGAGAGCGAGTACAAGCAGCAACAGCAGCAGCATAAAGCGCCGTATATACAAGAGAGATAATTCAGAGAGACAGGGTCGGCGCATCGAACCGTGGGATAAGCGCCTGGAGCCGGTGCTTTTATGTATAGGTATACTTTATGACTTGGTTATGGACAAAGTCTGAGACAAATGAGTCGGCGACCGCGCACATGAACGTAAACACGATATATATGATATAAATGTACAAAGTGTATAAATATATGCACAGGTACTACGCAATTTTTACTGTGGAAACAACAGTGGTGCGTGATTTTCACTTGTTTGTGAGTTGTTTTAACGATACCAAGGTTTTTTGCCACATTTTTGTGTCGCACATCAAGAAATTTGTACCGCCAAAAGTAATGACTTACCTATGAATTTATTTCAAACGAAAAATATTGAGCTTTCAAAGCTAAACGAAAGATGATTTGTGACCGCTAACACCTGTTTCAAAATTTAATTCGTATACATCGATATGTAGCAGTGTTGGATAGTACTCTACATACGTTTTCGAAAATGTACCCATTAATTGGCTTTGGATGCATACGTGCAAAATTAAATTAAAATTAGAAGATTATAAAAATTATACGTATATGAAATTAGATGATTATAAAATATTGCTCTCGATGCCAAATATCAATTTATTTATGTTTGTTAGTATTTAGTAGTATTTAAAAGAGAAAGTAATTTATGCTGCGAGAAAAAAATTCTTACATGATTTAGAGTAAATTACTTAATAATTGAAGTTTAATCGACTTACTTTTTTAAAACTTGTTATGTTTTTTTTTATTATTAATGACAGGAAGTAAATATTTTGTACCTAATTTTTATTTACTTATTTAATTTTTTTTTTTGTCATAGTGTAGAGAAAAAAGATTCTATAAAAATGTATTAATCTAGCGACTGTTCGAAAGGCTGTAGTAAAAATTGAGGTAAAAACTAAAACAACGATTTGCATCTAGTACAGCGGTACTTTTTCTTACTGTTTTTAGTTTGAGAAATTAAATTTTCCGCATAGTATACGGCAAAACATCCACTCCGCAGATTCCAATACTCGTATGATAAACGTTACACTTGTGGCTGATGCCGGTAGCTCGTGTCATATATATATTATCATATTCGTGTGACCATAACTGGCCCTTGTTCCCGACAACTCCAGCCACTCGTGTGACTGACTCGTATACTCGTATAGCCGATGTCGGCGGTAGCTGGTGCCACACTATCACACTCGTTCAATCAACTGCAATAAAAAAAATTAAAAAAATTTTATTGTAGCATATGCTCTAAAGGATGTGGTAAGAACTACTAATATAATATTTCTGGTCGTTTCAACCGGAAAATCAAAGGAATACTGAAGCTTTTTTTACCTATATAATTTTTTCGCCCATACCAATAACATATGCTTTCACCTATTTATCTTGAAACTTGCTTTCAAGCAGCTTTAAACGTTTCAAGCACTGAAGCTATTCATTTAAAAATACAGATTTTCAAATCAATGCACTTTAATGTCAAAAACCCAAAGTTATCTATTAGGTGTGTCTACTAGATTTAATAACTTAATTTAATGTATAATATAATTATATTACTCACAACGTATTTCAGACTAATTTTTTGTGTTTCATTAACCGCATAAAATTTTAATCAGAGTAACACTGAACACATTGTGGTATAAACAAAAATTTCAATTTCCTAGATATATCTGGGTTACCTTTATTTGTGTAGGCCTCGAAAAAATCTTTGCTATCGAAGTATCGATGAACAATAAATTTTTAAGTACGTAAAGTAAATGAATTTCAAACGAAATGGTATCGTCTCTGTTAAATCACTACATAACACGTTTAATTATTTGTACATTTAAATTGTGCGCTCACACGTGCACACTAATTTTGTTACCATAGTAATTCATTAGATACTATTGTAATGTATACTGAAAATGAGTTTAAAAAATATCACATATTATTATTCTAAGGTTTCCGGAAAAGTCTAAAAATACAAGCATATAAAACGTAATGTTGATCATCGCGAACCTGCTCTACTCTGTATTTTTGCACCCTCGTAAGCTTTGTCTTCCCCTCGAGTGGGCACACAACAATAACAACAACGGGCAGACAAATCTTGCATATAATTGCGCACGAATCGATCAACAACCACAAGGGTATATATAAGGAAGCTGGGAAAAGATTTTTACTTGAAAAGATGCAGAGCTTTGGTAGCTGGCAGTTCAATTTTGGCAGCGCCAGGGACTCCAACCCTCGCACTCGACCGATTCGCGTGTTGCTCTTGGGCCACCCCGGAGTCGGCAAAACTGGTGAGAGATTTTTCATTGTGATTTCATGACGATCCGCACGTGTTGCAAATCCATGCAATGTTTGTGTTGACTAGTGGACTTACAAACTCCTGACTACGCGAGATTTGAAGTACTGTAAATAATGATAGCGTGTAATTGTATTGTCAGCATCCCGAAAAAAAAACAAAAAAAAGAAAAAAAAACAAGTGTGTCGCGTTCGTTGTTGTCACGAGTATAAATACAAGTGTTGATTGGATTCCAGTCGCTCTTGTTGTTGTTGTGCGACAATTGCGTTCTTCTTCGAGAAATGTTTCTTTTCATTAATTGATTATAACCGCTGAAACAAATAATCTTACAGCACGCGAGAGATAAATTAATTTGCTCTTTGAATAATATGTGTACTTGAAAACTGATTTCTCTCGAGTTTTGTGTTTTCTTTTTTCTTTCTTTCTTTTCTTTTTTTTTTTTTTTTTTTTTTTCTTTGACATAAGTAGTTCGTAGATAAAAGTTTTCATTTTATTTTTAATAATAGAAGCAAAGGGGAAGGAATTAAAGCTGTGTGAATTATGATATTGAAAGTTGGTGAGGAGCAATAATAATATTTACAATTATAAGTGACAGTCGGAAATGCTTGATCGAGGAAACGTGTTTGCTCGCGATTACGCATAGTATTATGCGAATCAATGTCGATTTATTTCTAAATTAATGAATCACTGGGCTCTTGGATCGGAGTACAATGAGCATCGGACAAATGGCGCAAATAAACTGTTGATGTTGAAATGCAGTTGTACAATGTTTTTATTAGCTGTGGATTGCACAATAGGTATCAACAGCACATATTTTTGAGGCTCAGAGATACTTGATCCGAGGAGTCTAATATTAATACTTCGATTGTCGTTCAAGCGCACGAGTGATTCAATTTTACGAAATGGCATATGTTTTCATTTCCGTACAAGACAATGGGGAGAAGTGCTAATAATATTCATTTCCAAGTATTGGCTTACTTAGCATTGATTTTGCCTGTATCATGAAAACTAGAGTACCAGGAGAAGTTATGATGCTTCTGCATGATTGTGATCGATAATTTTTAGTATTTCTCATTGGACATACACCACATTATACTCGTGGCACCCGTTTATCCATTGTTTAGATATAGGCATAATTGTTACATAGACTTTTCAATACTTTGAAGTACCGTTTTTTTTTTTTTTTTTTTTTTAATTTTAATACTAGAAAAAAAGTTGTTTTTTTTCATCACTACTTAATCAAAATTTGTCTAGGAAAAGGTTGTGTGATGGATCTAGATAAATAAAAACTTATTATAAAACACTTGAACAAATACTTACATACTTTTTATTTTATAAATTTCGTACTCTTAAAAAATATAATTTCTTATTCTGGCTAAGAAAAATTTAGTTCAGCAAATCGTGTTAAAAGTGGTAAAACAAGAAAAAAAAAAAAAAAAATATTCAGCAAACATTAAAGCATTACATACTAAAAAAAGAGTAATGCAAAGTATTTGAACAAGTACCTATGCTTAAGTCTGACAATATTGTTTTATTATTAGTTTTGTATACGGCAGCAATCTGAATCAGAGTTTAAAAATGTTGATAATAATAGAAATTAAGCGGCTAAATTTTTTCATCTAAAGCGTGGCTGCTAAATTTTTTACCATAGCAAAAAGTACAACCACACGTTTTTTATAAATCTATAAAATTCAATTAACTGATATTAGCACCATTATATCAGTTTTCTAGCTATTCTTACAGATAATCGTTATTAAGACCATAATAATCACATTTTAAATATAAATGGGCACGATTAAACCGTAGAGCATTTGCAAATGTGGAAAAAATGTTTTTTTTTTTTTTTTTGAGATTTATAACTTTATTTCGTGACACCGTCTTTCACTTCTTAAGATACACCCAAAAAATTGATTTTCAGTCAGAAGTTTGATTATTTCGAGTCCCACATCTTTATTGACCGCGTATGGATGTAAAATAAAATAACCGCTCGAAAAGTCAAACAACTGATTATAGCTTTTTCTGACTTGTGCAGTCTTGGGAGCGATAAAATTTTCTAGATGAATATCTGTCAAGTCGTATGGCATTGAAAATGAAGCTACAAATAAAATTTTTAGCCCAATCGGATGTAAAGTTTCGAAGATACCCCATTTGCCCTGGTAAAAACCCAAGGGTCATCGTAATCGCGAAAAACCAAAAAAATACCTACGCAAAAGTAGTGATCGTTTGAACCATACACGCAACGACAGCCATAGCGGTGCGCTTCGCCAGCCGGCGCTTCATCGGCGAATACGAGCGTGGCGCGGAGCGGATGTACCGGGTGGAGGATCACCTGGCCAGCTGGGAGATAGTCGACCCACCGGGCGAGCTGACGCGGGCACCCACCGAGTCACGGCTACGCTGGGCGGACGCTGTCGTACTCGTCTACTCGGTGACCGATCGCGTCAGCTTCGACGAAACCTGGCGACTGCGCTTTCTTCTCAATCAGGCCCGCAAGTCCAGCAGAAAAGTACCACCACCCGTTGTCGTGCTTTTGGGGAACAAGACCGATCTCGGGTCTCCACCTGGTGGGGACAGGATGGTCACGACGGCCGAGGGCAGGAAGCGAGCCGAGGACATCGAGGCTCAGGACTTTCACGAAGTTTCCGCCCGGGAGTCCTTGGACCAGGTGAGAAAGACTTTAGGGGGGGGGGGGGGTATTTTAGTTAGGGATTCACTTTGCCAAATATTTACGTTGCCAGTCGATCGGTGTGTTTTTTCGTTCACTCGTTGCACTCGATTGCACTCGGGCATGGT
This sequence comes from Copidosoma floridanum, assembly GCF_000648655.2. The sequence continues at coordinate 722,728 of NW_019379465.1, read as the reverse complement.
GTTTACTCGTGTGAGCGCCGAGTCCGTCAAGAAAACTGATATCACTCGTACGCGGTTTATTGAAAGAAGACGCCAAGACCTCTGTTGTTTAAATATTATGCAAAAGTCATTTTGACAACTCGCTTAGAGACCTTGACTGTGTGTATCAAGAATATAGTGTTTTGGACAACAAAAAATCGTCTGGCGTGGAATCCAATCTCCTGTGATTCTTCACACCTTATATAGTGTCTATGGATGATGAAAATTTGTTTTTTTAACTGGGCTAGCTTACGAAGATGCTACGTTCTTCACGTGATGCTTCGTGATCACGAAGAGCGTACTGAACCCGTGATACTTATAGGTATCTTTTAATAGTTCATTTTTGATTTGAGCTTTTTTTGCAGATCGTTATACCTTTATTTTATTGCGAAATGTAAATTGAAAAACCGACATTTACATTTTTTTTTTTTTTTTTTTTTTTTTCTCCAAAACACTTCTTTTACTAGTCTACTTCCTCTCTTTCGCTTGCTTTGTGGTCAACTTCGAGTTCGTTATCTGCTCTTGCTCGTTCTCGTTGATTCCGTTCCATCAAAATTTTTTTTATTTCTGTTGAATTGTTTATTTTTTTCTATGTATACTCCATCCAATATCTTACTGTACTTACCAAATTGATGCCGCATCCCTTATGAAGTTCAAAGTATGTACACGTATAGTGGAACGTTTTTAAAAATCTTGAGCTTTAGTCTTGAGCTCGTCTATTTTTAGTCAAACAATGAGATTCCCGTGGGATCTGTTGTAAAATTGAGGGTCTTGGCTAACGTTTTTCATCATGTTTTATGCCCGTATGTTTATTGTGTATTTTAATCAAACGTTTTGACGAAAAAACACATGACCTTAGAATTGAGTTTTTACTCTGGATGCGTGTGATGTAGGGTTTAAAATTTGTACGCCCCACATACTTGCGTACTCCTCAATCGTCTATTTCATGTGAGTTATCGTCATAATTTACACGCAGATTAAATAATTTTGACAATTTTTATTGAAATTATTTCCATCGAAATAATTTTTTTGGAACAACTAAAACTTTCCACACGAGTCGTCGATATTAAACTATGCAAAAACTGGTAAATAAAGGACATAACGTGACTTAATTCTCTTAACATCGACCACTTGAAGAATAATAATGTAAAGTAATAGGCATTGAATTTTAGAATTTCGATTCCAATAATGTCGTGAAGTATTTAATTATTAAAAGCAGTTACATAGTTATACACACGTAAATTGATAAAGTACCTTACTAGTAATGCATTATTAATCATTCGAACATATTTTATTTACCCATGAATATCATCTAATACAGTTGTATACTAGTAATGCAAGTATATTTTTTAACAAAATTATCACACCATCATATTTTACAAACTATAAATTGAGAAACGACGCAAAAAGTTCTACGGATGTAATTATCTCATCTTAATGATCTACCGAGTACTGTCCATGGTTATTATTTTCAGTAGATAGCAAAACAAGATTCACATGCGGCTCTTCGTCGTTGTCAATGGCAATGGGCGCCGCCTTTAGCTTGACAAACTTTTCGTGTGCCAGTATGTTAAACCTAAGCTCGAATAATAAGCTCTTCAATTCCTGGTCGATCTTGTCAGCGCCAGGCTCTACCACCTGTAAAATATTCATCAAGCTTTCGTATGACTTGTTAAACTCCACGTAAGAATTTTTCCCATTAACGACGATGTCCTTGTAGGTCCTCTTGGCTTTGAGCATGATCTCGTCTGCCTCTATCTTCACGTCCCTCATACTTTTGCGGACACCGTTGACAACCACGTGATAATCTGTCTTTGTTTTATCGTGCATTTCTAATGCTTTCTCGTACATACTGTCGAACTTCGTTTTGACCAGTCCCCATTTTTTTTTCATATTGTGCCAACTGTTGTGCAATTTTTCCAGTTCGCCGCTCACAATTGCATCCTGTGAACGTGACCAAACGTCACAAAGTCATTTCACAAAAAAAAAAAACAACGTACCATTTAAATGTAGACGATTTGAAAGAAAAAATAAAAACAAAAACAAAATTAGCAACCTTAGCTTCAATGATTTCCAGTTTGAGGTCATCGAGCAGCTTTTTGATCTCGTGATAAAACTCTTCACCATCGGTCTTCAAAGTTTCAATCGACAATTTCAAATCTTTGTAGATCCTGTCGAATTCGTGAAAAGCGTACTCCCCGTCGACGATTATTCTCTTGTAGACTGCCTCGACATCGTTCACCAGTTTCAATGTTTCGTCTTTGGCCTTCGAGAGGTTCTCCTTGATTATATGAGTGCCCTCCTTGATATCATGCAACTCGTTGATCACCTTCTCGTAGAAGTTGTGGCAGTGCTGCTTCAGCGATAAAAACTTTTCCTTGGCTCTCTGCCAGCGCGAGTGTTTTTCCGGGAGTGCAGTATCGTCTTTCTTGGGCTTGACTGGACACTTTTTTTTTTGCACGTTTGATTTGTTATCTATGTTTATGACTGGAGGGTTCCCATCTGGATGAAGGATCTTGAACAAATTATTATTATTTTTTTAGACTTTGAATTTTTACGATTAATGTTACACGCGTGGAAATGGTTTTCGTGTGGTTTATTTACCTCATTGGAAATTTCATTGGTCTCCGGGGCAGGAAAAGACAAGACCAAGCTGACGCCAAGAATCGCGAAAAGTAATGCCTTAAGGAACATGTTGACGATACTCAATGTTCGATTCTCACTTAGGCAGCTGTATTTATATCCCCGATTTGCCAGTATTATTAATTTTTTATTTTTGAAATTGATAATTACTCGTCAAACAATATTCTGGAAGATTTATTAAGATAAAAATTCATAACGGGACGCACAAGCCACTTGTTAATAATTAGGAGCCATGAGTACAGTTTGTTTATCGTTTAATCAAGTGTTTAATTACTATCGAGTTCTTTTACTTTGGATGTAAAAAACTTTTTACACATGAACATTAAAAAAAAATTTCAGCTTGGCCAAAACACTTTAGTTCAACAGTTCTCTTTAGTTTGGTTTCTCAAGCCAATCCTAAAAAAAAAAAAAAAAAAAAAACAATGTCTTACAAAAGTAGCTTTTTTTAAACAAAGTCGATCGTTCGCAGAAACAAAAATCGATGAAACTTTTCTGGAACTTTTACCTGCACATGTCAAGGGCCATAAAAGCTACGACATGTCCAAGGTAGACCTTTTAAATTTATCTGAAGGAGAGGTCGTAGGGTTGCTACTACCAGTACAGTAAACCGAAGTTATCTGAGTTTGGATAAAAATATCATCTTTTTTTTCGACACCTTATCCACATGGCCTTCTTTCCAAAAAAAAATTTCAATTTTTTTTTATTCTTTCAAGAAATAAATTTCATGGGATACACCTCTAAATGTCGGTTTTATAAATGGCTTCATTCAGTGAATTACTTGGGGTAAAGATGAAATTGTGATATCGGTAAAGAGCTGCGAATTCACTATTGGGTCATTAAATTTGTTTCATTTGAAGTAACCAGGTGCCACAGACTTAGCAGTGGAACATATTCATACTTTTTCTTATGTTCTATACGTAATTTGCTTCCGATCAATATTTATTTTTCAAGCTAAAGTTCAACACTTGTAAAATTACAATAATAAGAATTTTTTATGATTAGTTCATCGCTATGTGGACCCTCATCTCATTATATCTCAAAATAATTTTAGCATATATTATTATTTTGTATTCAAGTTTTAAAAGATCTTTCGAAAAAATAGTTAATATGCGCATGAATTTTGACGCGCTCTTAAAATCAAACTCCAAAAGTTTCGTTGATTATAAATTTATGAGATATTAAACAAGTGAGAAATAGAAAAATCCAAATATTACAACTGTGAAGTTAAAAAGAAAATGTTAATAAATATTGATAAACAAATGTTACGACAATTTTTTTCCGTAAATGTAAAACTCTGTCTTCGTGAAATTAAAATTTATAAAAAATTCGGAAAATTGACGAAAAATATTTCATAAATGAGACATTTCGTTACATTACTTGTACCCTTTCATAAAATATGAGTCGATACATACTCACTTGTTTACCATCTCTTCAACAAATTTCAGAAGCAAACAAGCGTACACGAAAATTCTATCAAATAGGTCAGACAAATATGCCTATAAATTCTCGTTGATTCCGTTCCATCAAAATTTTTTTTATTTCTGTTGAATTGTTTATTTTTTTCTATGTATACTCCATCCAATATCTTACTGTACTTACCNTAATCATAAGTTTTATCAACTCCTTTGTGAGTCACGTATTCTGCTGTTGTGAACTAATTTTCAGCCTGCATTGATAAATACACGAGTAATGTCGTTATTTTGTCTACTCAATCTGTTAGTGGGGGGTTGGCTCGCGGGGCGCACAGGGGGGCGTTAGAATAAACAGCATTTGAAATAGTTGATATCGCCTACTGGAAGTAACCACTCGTGTGATCAGAGATTAAAAGAGTAAGGTCGTAATCGTAATTTGTACATCACTATTTTTTTTGTAAGAATGACGCTTAGTGGAATTCAAGTAAATAATCACAAGAAGCCCGGACCACTACAGTGAAACTCAAAGGCATATTTCATTCCAACTTATTTATGATATGCTTATCCAGTTATGTAACACGATGACGTACCTACAACTCAAAAAGAAATTATAGAATTTTAACGAAATGCTACAGTAACGGGTTTGACGAACCTTGGCATATTGTTCAAACGTATTGATATTTGAGAGGATTTTGTAAGATATACTTCGATCTTTCCAGGGAAAGAAGCAGCTGAAATTTTTCAGGCCTTCATCGTTTAGAAAAATTTGCCCGTACGTGAGCTTGAAATTCAAATTTTTTTTTTTTTGTTGAAAAAATTGTAAATTCATGTAAATTATGTAATACAGTTCATAATTTTTATGTAGTTTTAATAGATTCAAATTTATTTATAATTATGATAAAAAATAGAAAAAAAAGAGAGAGAATCCAAACATGAGAAAATAAAATGTCCATTTGATGAAAATCAGTTTTTTCCTAATAATCTCAATTTAAACTTTGTTCACGTTGGCGTAGATAAAGCAATAGCTCACCACCAAGTATTTGCACACGGCTGTGAAAAATCACGTGTCTTGGTTACCGCGCGTGTCAGCACTTTTTTTTTTTTTTTTTTTTTTTTTTTAGACGTAGCGCGTTCTTGTAATTAATTGACTTTATCATTATACAAATAATGGCAATTATCGTATGATGTTTTATCTTTATGTCATGTTGACAGACTCAGAGGAGCAGAAACTTATATTTTTTACTCTCACGTTTTCGCAAGTGTGTATTCTTTATCTCATAGAAATTCATAATAGAATTGATTATTACACTTTATAAAATTAGTTGAATTTCTTTTTACAATTTTTCATTGGCTCAACATTAAAATCTTACCATAAAGGCTCACTTCTAAAGGCTTATAAGTGAGAGATGAATCGATCGCCTGCCCCTGAGATCCGCAGTATTTTTCTCGCATAGTTGTCAACTGTTTCTCAACAATTTGCGTATGGATGTCATACCCAAGAAAAATAACAAAGAGCACGTTATATAGAGTAGCGTATGGTTGCCTGCGTAATTTTATTTTTGTGTGGTATACTGATGCGAAAAAAAAAAAAAAAAAAATATCCATACGAACAGGTAAAAGACCCGAGCCAACGCGTTGAACAAACGCGCCTCTGAAAAAACCAAGCAAAACCAATAAAAGTGATCGTAAGAATGTCTGTGATCGCAGGTCATGGCCGTTTTCGCGAGCACGGCAAGACTCGTGCAGCTCATGCTACCTAGAGCATCACCAGCTACGCCAACGTCTTCGGCCGAGGACCCTTCATCGTCAGCATTTCGACTGCGAGCTTCGACCGACGGCAGTATCGACGCCAGGAGGCGACCCCAGCACTCCCTGTTCAAGCGCCGTTCGAGCATATCGGCCAAAGGCGTGCTGCACTAGACGATCGGTGTGTATGGGTATATAATACATAATACATGCTCCTTATCCACCACACCAGACTCCTACGGTGGTATTAAAAACTCGGTATAAATAAAATATTTTATTGACCAACCCCGCAGAGTCCCTATACGACACGTACCGAGAATCGTTGAAACTCCCCAGAAGGGGATGACAATCGACTTTTACCCGGGATTTTCCACTGCGTTAATACCGTCCCTGAACGCGTTGGTACCATTACCCGTGTACGATTACCCGAAAAGCTCAATTGTACGTGTATATATATATATATTTCCCTATATTATATAGTTGTATTGACGAAAGTGAGTCTCAGACCCCCCCGCTGCCCCTCAGCTCCCACTCGATTTACGTAGTTATTTGCTTGTTTTAACGTCATTTTTAATCAAATTATATTTGAGTGAGCTCCCCCCCGCTCCCCCCAATAAAATACTTATTTATTTAATGTTTTACCATCATAAATTTTAAAAAATATACGCATTTTAGTACCTGAGTCATACCTCGTTTTTAGGGTTTTTTTAAGTCACTGATCATAGGTCTCCCTCTGTCCATTCGCTTCCCGTTACTCACTATGTGTCTCTGAAGTACCATTATTTGTTTAACTTGATTGAACTTTTACATTTCAAATCTCTTTCTGGTCCATGTCTACTTTACCCAAACATAAAATTCTTGATTACTTGAGGACTTTATTAAGTAAAAGAAAGAATTCAGGATGAGGTATAATTAAATAGACAAACACAATTAAGCTTTTAAAACAATAATTCATTCTTTTAGCTTAATGTTGTGACATTTTATGTGTCATTTTAACCCATCTGTTCTTTTAAAACCCTTTCGACATTTTTCACATATTTGTTTTTCATGGTTTTTATGAATTAACATACGTCTGTTTTAATGTGATGATCTTCAAAGTTACATATTTTTGAATTACTGAAAAATTTCTAGCTGAACAATATTTTTAATTTCTGATTTATTCTCGGATGCAATTTGAATAAACATTCTTTTTGGATTCTTACATCTTAATAAAGCAACGTATAATTGTCCATAAGAGAATAAAGGTTTTTTAATATACAATCCTAAAGAATCAAAAGTCTGTTTTTCTGATTTTTTAATAAATATAGAACATGCTAATACAAAGGGAAACTGTTTTCTATAGCAGACAAAAGGTAATGATAATAAGGTGCCAGTGTTCAATGTTATTCCAGGAATATAAAATTTGCTTTTTTTATCCCATGATTATTTCTGCTTCTATATTATACTTAAATAATTTTGTTATTTTCAATCTTGTGCCTCTACATAGACCGTCTGATATACTTAAAGTTCTTATTAACACTACTATAGCATTTATTTTTAATTTTAATTCGTGTAATGGAAGACCCTCTCTAATATTATTTCAAAATACTATTGGAAAATTAATATTTATGTTAAGTTAATTATGTTAAAATAATCATAAGTTTTATCAACTCCTTTGTGAGTCACGTATTCTGCTGTTGTGAACTAATTTTCAGCCTGCATTGATAAATACACGAGTAATGTCGTTATTTTGTCTACTCAATCTGTTAGTGGGGGGTTGGCTCGCGGGGCGCACAGGGGGGCGTTAGACCCACTAGTATATATATATATCTTGTTTTAGTTTTCTCTACTCTTTTGACAACAAGAAAAACAACTTTCACTGTTCGGACATAATATATACATTCTTGCCCCCCTCTAACTAGGGAAATTCCACGCCGGTTGATTACCAAAGGTACACTGTGTATTGTATAATGTTCATTTTATTCATTCGTTTATGACCATTATTTGTTATTTTCTATACATAAATTGATCCCAAAACATCGTTAACACATCACAAAGATAATACAAGCTAGTCCGTATCTCCGTCGCGAGGGCGATTAAAAACAAACAAACAAACAAACAAACGATTAGTGTTCAAAAAAACACTTATCAGCTCGTATATTTATATGTATAACATAAGTTGTAGAAAAAGGCTTTGCCAGTCACTCGAAAGCGGGCATCATCAGCCGTGCCTGAGTGCCGCGACGAGGGCTCTCCCGTCTCCTTCCTTGATGGCCGCTCTGCAGCGCTGAACGGCGTTGGTCGCTGCTTTTCCCACTGAAACCAACAATCCCACAAGTCCCGCAAACTCTCCTCGGTAAGTAGGAAACAGGCAAAAAAAAAAAAAAAAAACAAAACAAAAAACAAAGGGCAAACCTCGTAGCCGCGAGGCGCTCTGCACGCCAACGTTGAGCTCCCTAAGCGCCGCGACGAGATCGGCAAAGCTCCCGGAGCGTATCTCGTGGTCGCGCAACAGGTCGCCATTGACCTCCCTCAGCTCGGCCAGCCTCGCCCTCATGCTCCCAAAGTTCTCCCGTATCCTCGCGTCCTCCAGCTGCAGCACCAGGCTCTTGACCATGTTCGCGCTGCCCGCGGTCTCGGCCTGCAGTCGCGCCTCCGCCTCCTTGTACCCTGAAACCACGCGACAAAGAAACTTGTTACATATGTATACTTCCCGTGGGTGGGAACGAGAGCGCGTAACGGACCCTTGAGCTTGTGGAGGGCGTCGAGCATGCACTCCTCCTCGCGGGGGAATTTCGCCTCGGAGCCGAGTTCCCGGAGCCCGAGGTACGAAGCGAGCGACTGAACGACGTCCCCGGCGAAGGTTGGGTCCTCGGTGCGTAAGGTCAGCTTGCCCGAGGAGTCGACCTCGATACAGTGGTGCTTTTCATCCCGTAAGCCACGCAACCAGATCTCCAAACTCCCGGCTTCCGGGCCGATCTCCAGCACTTGTATGTCGCTCGAGATGACCAGGCACTGGTTCAGCCACAGCGCCACTCGTTGAGCTCTCTCGGCTATCTGCTATCTCACGTTGTTATAGTATAACATACACATTCACGTATGTAATATTGATGTACCTGTATACTATATTTATACAATTAATTATTACGTACTTCAGCCACGAGACCGCACTCCAGGAGGGTTTCCGGGACGTCGTATGGCCGGGGTGTGGCCTCGTACATGCAAAACTCGGGCAACTGGTGGGTCAACTCGAGGACCATGAGGAGCTCGGAATTTGGAGCTCCGAGGCAAGTTTTCACGTGGACGTTGATCGGTCCGTTCTTTGGAAAGCGCAGGGGGATCTCGAGCTCGCCCTGGGGCTTGGTGGGGTGGGCTACCATGCTCTCGCCCTCGAATATCCCCTCGGCGAACACCATCGCGTAGTATATCTGCAACCGTGCGTGTACTTTTGACAACGGGGAAAAAAAACCGTTTCGTTCCGATTTCCAAGCGAAATCCACTCACGAACAATCCGGGCCCGGAAGCCAGACCAAGGCGCACCGCGCCGCGAGCCGAAGCTATGCTGACCGCGAGCTTGGAGCCCAGGTAGTAGTTGGACTCGGAGGCAGTTCGCTGGCGCAGCTCCATCTGCAAGGAGTGTTTTTTCAACAACAGCTCCCGGTACACGTCCCCCGGCTCCGGCGGCTCGATCGACGTCCCCGTCGCGTATCCCCGAACTGCATCAGAACAACCGTGTATTCACCATCATCCATGATGTATGGGGAGAAAAACAGTGGAAGCAAGTTATGCAAGTATAGACGCACTTTCCCCGGCGACGGTCAGCACGATGAGGTCCGATCGACCGGTTTTCCGGTAGTCTGCCTCGGCGAGCCCCGCGATCGGGGCGTTCATCTGCACCTTGAATATCACCTGGCCGTTGGAGCACGACCGGGCGTCCACTTTGCCGCTGCTCCAGCCGGTCAGCAGCTCCATTGTACCGTCGCCGTTCAGGTCGAAGGTCCGCGTCGCCACCACCTTGTGCTTGGACTATATACATGGGCAGATTCGGCTAGTACAAATATATATGTATATTACATGGTCACGAGGAAAATTGCATGGGTAAATTATACTTTGATGCGCCACTGTATGTGCCCGGAGTCGTAGACACCGAGCGTCCCGTTGCCCTCGATGCGAGTCGCGTACGCGAATCTCCTGCTGGCCAGCGCGAGCAGCGCCACGATCGGCGCGTTCTCCGTCGTCTTCCACAGGATCGCGTCTGCCTTTTGGGCCATGATCGTGAAATCCGAGGTCCCCGAGAGCAGCTGTTGAAAAAACAAAAACCACAACGTTGAAAACCCCATGGTTATACCAGTCGTGGTGCATTATGCATACTTCGTTGTCATCGTCGCCGTTGAAGTCGACGAGCGCGAGAGCGGTGACCCTGTCCCTGGCCACCGTCCAGTAGACCTCCTCGCCTTGGCAGTCGAGGGCGATGATCGAGCAGTTCCCGCCGATGATGGCCACCTGGCCCGGAAGCCAGCCCAGTTTGCCTATCGTTATGCAGTAGGCACCGTCCGGTAGCTGGAAAAAAAAAAATAAATAAAAGGTGACGGGCCACACGTATTCACCATGTGCACGATTTCGAGAGTATGTGTATACCTCTTTGTAGAACAAGTCCGCGTTGTCCTCGACCTGGTAAGCGAGAACGTGGGTCGACGTCCCGATGAGCAGCACGTCCCTCTCCTCGTCTCCAAAGCGTCCGGCGCACAGTGCCGTCACCTGCGATGTTGTGGTCCAAAGTAGGTGTGCATAATAATTACATTGAAACAGAAAAAAAAAAAAAAAAAAAAAAAAAATGAAACGCACCTGCCTACCGATCTGGAGTTCGGCAATCTCTCCGGTCCAGGTGAGCCTGGCCTCGGTGTTGAGCCCGTTCGAGGTGGGGGCCTCGCGATGGGGACTGTGCACGAGGACGTTACCGGCCGACGTGGCCACGGCTAGACAGGCGTGGCTACCGTCGAACTTACCGCTGGCTGCTAGTCCAGCTTCGACCCGGCGCTGGAGGTTCAGGGAGAACGTCGCCATGGCTCATCGGCTACGTGGCAACGCGACGCCGTGGTCGCGACAACAATAAACTCGCGGTGGTCTTTGCTTTGTTTATCGATCGGTGGTGAGCCGGTTTGGTGTTTTTTACACATAATATGGGGTCTTGTATATTATCGATCGCGTGGTTTTTTTTTTTTTTTTTTTTTTTTGTACGGGGAAGCGTTTGCGGAGGGTGTGGGGGAAAAAAGTCAAACGTTTCGAGTTCTTTAAATACGAATTTATTGTACTTTTTCTTTACAAGGCCGCTCGCGTGTCGTTGAAGAATTTCATTCGTTTATTTTGTTCTTGAGGCGTATTTTTTTTTTTTATTAACATGTTAAGTGTTAGAAAAATATAAAAGTCAGATCTCGTACGTTACGACAATCGAACAAACTGCGTAAATGTCATTGTATAAAAGCTCGTTACTTCCTAAGTAGATACAAAAAAATTGTCTCTATTTGTTTTATACTTAAGCTATCCAAGTCTAATGCAATTTTAAGCGCATCGTCTTTATTGCTAGCATTAAAATACTTCATATATAAAATTCTCTATAAATAATGGACGGAGTGGTGTTTTAAGCCACACTTTTGTTAAAAGAGTGTTTTCAATACTGCTACACTTGCTATCGCTAAAGAGGATAGTGTTAAGCTGGTGGCGGAATTACATCTGTGGTGGAAGTAACAGAAACACCATGTCACTTCGTCGTAGTATTGCCTGCGAATATCCAATTCAGCAATTGAATTGTTGACGTAATGGCCCAAATGAACATCAACAGCTGCTGGTCTGCAGCCTTCAAACTTGTCTGCTGGGATGTCTGTTCTGAATCCTTTGACCGCACTAAGGCACTCCCTTGTGATGACAGATTCGGCTAAAAAGTAATTTTTGTATTAATCAAAACATGATTACGTTTGCATTACAGAAATGAAATTACCTCCTTTTCTTTCGACAATTTTTACGCATTCGTCGTCGTGCTCTGGACATGTTTCACCCCACCAATCATACCAAAGCCAGTTGAAGTCAGCTCCACATCCTGGTTGATTACTAGTGCATCGATAACAATTCAGGGCATCACCTGTAAATTATTTCTTTCAATATAACTCTTATAAAATTCATTGACAGATAACGTTAAATAAAAGCGACTTGTAATGAATCAACAATAAGATGACACTTGTTGATATTGGTGAATAAAAAACAATAAAAACTAGCAGTTCTGTGAGAAAAAATTGAAATTGACGATGATAGTTGGATACTTAAAGTAAAATGGAAAACACTTGCTGTTGTTATTTGTTCATTAAATAAAAGTTTTTTGCGGAAAAACCACGCCCCCATGTTAGGTTAAGGAAATTCGGAGTAAAACAATTAACGTTTTACGATGATATATATACTTACCTTTTTGTACGAATGTGAAAAATAATAGAAAAATGCACACTACTGGTTTTAACATTTTGTTTGATTAACAAAAAAATATTTTAAATTTAAAAATTAACAAAAAACATTGAGTTTCAGTGGCGTCGTCAACTCACAAAAATAAACTGGATCGCGATAATAATAGATCGGTAAGGTAGTGATTGACCTTATGTCATACAAAACAAAATTTGAAGTACATGTTCAGTAGCAATGAACAAATATATTACATTCGTATTTTAATTGAATGAAAAATAAGCCTCAGTGGTTCATACAATTAAAAAATAACAAGTCAATAAAAGATAAAACGTGTTTTTAAGTCAAAGACAGCATTGAAGAAAGTACGAAATTAAACAGTATAAACTTTATTTCGTTTATAGTCATAATTGAGCACAGATTTTCCTTGCATTATTGTGATGGTGAAATAAAAATAATCACAATGAATATTCCTTGACTCTTTCAATAGTCTTGTAATTGTTGATAATGGCCATATTAGTGGCCTTGCTCTCTTTTTCACAAAGTGCACGAAAATGTACAAAATAAAGACTTGCTAAACACAAGTTAAACAAGTTGTAAATGATTACTGTCTTTGAATAGCAGCAGCACCACCACCACCACCATTACCACCACCTGCAGCATCTGGGTTGGTAGCAGATGACAACACAAAGAATATGACTGCTGGTACTATGTACATCCACTGAAAAGAGAAAAAATTGCTATTGAAAATGCTCAGTACACAATACATGCTTGATACATCAATGTCAAATTAGGTACTTACATATTTAGCAAAGAAAGTTTTATTATTGTATTTTGCATCTCCGCTTTCCCTAGCCTGCTTTTCCTTTTCAATTTTTTGTATGTAAGAAAATGTGTCAGGTGCTGGACCACCATCAGGATATCTGATTTCAACATCAGTCATAAATTTATTATTAAAAGAACCTCTTGAATCTTGTACACAAGGACCCTTGGCCAGTATATTAACTGCTACAGGTTCACCTGTGCTGTCCAACCACACGTGAATGGAGTCTTGAAGATCAGAGCCAACTAAATTACACTAAAATAGTTTCATATTAATACAAATCAATGAATTATTCAATTTGCTACTTGTAAAATTGTAAATTTACACTTACAGCTAAAATAGAAGCCAAGAAAGAAGTTTCACTTCCAGTTGATGTCTTAATTGTTGCTCGTAATAAATACTTGTGATTATTAGCAGCAAGTTTCAATAATTTGTTCTGGTCAACGGCAGTCAACGCTGGCTGGGTTATTACAAAAGATCCACTGCGTATACTGGAAACTGTAATGTTACCCCTCTCTGTGAAATCTGATTGTGTTTTGGAACTCAGAGCATGGGACAGTCTAATTTGCAGCCAACCATCGTAATCTAACTCGCTCTGAAAAAAATTAACAACGATATAGGTAAAAAATACTATGATAACATTGACTGTAAAATTTTTAATACTCACAGCTGATGCCAGTAAAAATGAACTAAGGAATAATAACACTGACTGGTAGTACGGAGACATGTCGACTAATAAGACTAGGATATTCTGACGTTTGAACTAAAATATTTACTAACAAATTAGAAACATAACTTTACACTAGAACGATTCACGAAGGCGATCTCTCTCACTTTTTTGTCTAATCTCTGCTGGTTCTTTTTAACATGTTTTAAGGTTAGCTTTTATTACTTTGAATTAAACAATTCGGGACGACGTAAAATTACGGCGGTATACTGTAGTCTGCAGCAGTGCATTATACAGTGAGTATATATATATATATATATACTGAGTGCACGACTGCACGTATACTGTATATATGTATGTGTGCGCAGCGCAGACGACGGATTTTGAATTCTCTTCTTCAGTCTTTCTTTCCCCTTTTCCCGCATGCGAATCCCTATGTAAAGTTGATGGCCAAACAAATGTTATTTTTGTTTATTTATTTAATAGTGTACCGTATTGATTATTTTTTATTGCCTAAGACAGTTTAACTCATCAAGTCTCGTCTCGTCCGTTCAACAAGGTTTGTGCTCTTGCAAAAAATGAAATATTTCATATTGTTTGGTGAAATTTAGTTCATACTTGTATCAAATAGGTTAGCTTTAGGATAACATTGATAAATCTCTTTTTCTTTAATTGAGATGGAAGGCCAGAATATGTCAAATGTCAGTCAAGCCTCCCGAGATGGCAAAAGAAAAATCAGCTTGTCGAGTGTTGAAAGTAGTCGAAGTTGCAGATCTCCGTTTACAGGTTTGGATACAGAAGATAATGTAAATGAAACTCCGAAACGTCAGAAGGTCGACAATTCGTGCGATGGGCTTTCTGTTGCCAGTGATGTGGACTCCATACCGTGCAGTCCTTGGGAGATCAGACGAATGAAAGGAGAAGTACGTTGAAACGTGTACTTACTTTGATTAATGATCATTAAAATAATGAAATTTGTTTCAGGTTATTGCATTGAAAACTAAAGTGTCTCACCTAGAGGACACTATTGAGCATTTGCACAAAGTCCGTCGTGAAGTGGAAGAGGTTTGCCACAAAGAAAAGCGGCTGCTAGAAATAGAAATTGCGAGGGATAAGGACACGATAAAGCAGTTGGAGCTGAGGCTCGACTTCAGCAGAAAGTCGGCTCAGGAAGCCAAAGTCGCACATGCACATGCTGAAAAAAATTTATCTGAGGTTTTTAGATTTTCATCATTTGCCAACATATTTGATGATAATACATTTTTCATGATTTAAATGGTTGTTTCAGATGAAAATGAAAATGGAAAAAAAAATATTGACACTGATAGAGGATAATTCAAAACTTTCAGAAGAACTCAAAAAATGTGCAAATAATGATGTCAAACCTGATTTCAATGTTTTAAGAACAGAAAATAAGACTTTGGCTCTGGAGGAGCAACTAAAAGCCACTCAGCAGAGAGTTTCTGAACTCGAAGTGAAGCTCAGGGAAGCTGGTAAGAATTTACAAACAATCGAAGTGCAGAATGCCGAAATACAAGCTTTGAAAGTAAAAGTTGAGACTCTGGAGTCCGAAAAAACCATCTTTGAAGAGAGTAAAAAATTCATAAACAGAGCAGCCAGAGCATCTGAACTTGAGAAGGAGCTTCAGTACGCAAAAGAAATCATACGATCACTGAACGAATCTGTCAAAGGAAAGCTGCTTTTAGAAGAACAAATGGCAACGATAGAGCATAGACTGCAGCGCACTGAGAATCTTGAAAGACAAATAACCCAATTGGAAGTCACGCGAGGTGAACTTCTTGCGAAAATTTCTGATTACGAAGCTATTGGAATTTCGGGAGGACCAACTGCAGTCAAACGAGAAATTAACCGGTTGCAGTTAGCCGAACTCACTTTAACCGCTGAAGAAGGCCAATTGAGGTCAAAAGTAGATTCCCTCAAAAGAGAATTGCAAGACGCCCAGAGAAAGATTGAAGAAACAAAAAAACAACTCGCAGAAACAGTCAGCTCTAATGAAAGACTGTCAAGATTCATCAGCAGGCTCCAGAAAAAAACGTCACTAGTAACCAGAGAAAGAGACAGCTATAGGCAGCAGCTGGACACATATGAAAAGGAAATAACTGCATACCAAAACACTGAAGTTGCTCCCAATATATCAACCGAGAGGATTCCAGCTCTGGAACGCGCGATAGAAGGCTACAAGGAGTTGGTGTCAAAGTATGAAGCTGATTTGGAAGCCCTAGAAGGAAGGAGCCAAAAGGATGAAATTAAAAAGTTGAAAGACGAGATCGACAAACTTAAAGGCGAACTCGAGTACCGTGCACTGAAAGGCGATTTCAATATAAACTCGAAAATCTTACACTTCAAAATGAATCCAGCAGCCATAGCCATGCAACAAGCCGAGGAAAAACAAAAAGCCCTGCTGGAGGAAGTCGAGCGTCTTCGCATAATCGTGTCTTCCGGATCCCACTCTGGCACAGCTCCTACTTCCTCCCTCCAAGCTCAAGGTGAAAACTTAGGATTACAAATCCTCAAGCCTCCGCTGACCGAATAATACGTTTGTTTTATTTTTATCATAGAAATCGCGGAACTTCAGCAAAAACACGACCTCAAAATACAACGTCTGAAAGAGGCGTTCAAGGCTTCCTCGCACGAGTACCGGCAAGCCTGTTATCAGTTGTTCGGATGGCGAGTCGACAGGACGAAGGAAGGCCAATACAAATTGTCAAGCCAGTATGCAGAATCACCGGATGATTACTTGTTCTTTATAGTCAACGAGGATGGCGTCAACATGATTGAAACGCCATTTTCCTCCACTTTAACCACGTTCATTGAACGTCACTTGAAACTTCAGCACAGCGTACCGATGTTCCTCAATGCTGTGCAGTCGGATCTGTTTGATCAACAGACAGCGACTAACGTAATTGCAACTTGCGCGTGAGATGTAACTTTTTTTTTTTTTCTTTTCTATGTCATAGGATAGTGATAATTTTGTACGATAAATGTAAACACATGCTAATTTAAGTAATTGTATTGCCGCGTAATTTGAAATTTACTGCCGGCATTTATTTTTTATTTACTTTATGTAATAAATTATATGAAAGATTGTACAAATAAATAAGCTACATTTAGAAATTATTACATTTCATTATTCTAAAACAAAATAACTCTCATATAAAAGTATTGATTTGTTAGTAAAAGTCATTGACGATTTTTTAATTATTTCCACGTGCCCTCACAAGAAAGCAACAATGACTTGAATTAAAAACATCTCTGTTCTCTGTGGTATATCCATTAACAAATAGAAAAAAAACAAAAACAAAGGGAACGTCAAGGAATGCTCAAGTACTACATACCAATGAGTCCAATAAATAAAGAGGACAAACTGCAGTACGGCGTCTAAATTTTTAAAAAGGAGCGTTCAGGGCCCGTGCCAGCAACGACAGCCAAAAAGTTCATCAGCTCTCCCAACTCTTTTTTTTTTTTTTTTTTTACATACGAAGAAATTCATTCCAGAGGTGTGTCAACCACACCACTCCAAGAGGATAAGAGCAAGCATTGGGGGGACGCGGCGTTGCTGAAACACCCGTTCCATTGCCGTAGTAATTTAATGAACTAAGTAAAAATATTTGTCTCTTCCTCTCTCCTCGATGGTCGGAGACTTGGCACCGTATAATAGAAAAAGGTTCGTACCTCGGCTACACTGGATACACGATCAGACTGCAAATGAGCGTTACCAGTGCACGGACAGTTATAATCGATTGACGCCTCCCACGAGTGCCTTCCCACGTGGATGGGCTGTCTCGTTACAGCAAATTTTATCAGGGCTGATGTTAGCAAGGAGGAGCCAAGAGGATAGGACATATCCTCGTTAAAAGTACAATGGGCTATTTTTTTGATGCAAAGTTCCCCTCCAAACAATGAAAATAAAAGGGCAGATAAAAATAATGGAAAATAAGTAGAGGCTCAAATTCTGATTTTGAAAGCACTTGCACGAGTTTAGTACGGTTTTTTCATTTTGTTTTTTTTTTTTTTTTTTTTTTCTGTTCCTTTTAGAAATCGTGTATGTTTGTGTGTTCTAAGTTTGGCGATAAGTGGAAGGAAATAAACATTAAAACATTTGCTGATTCGCCGATGGCATACTTACAATGATACTGAAATATTTTACTGGCAAATTATTTTTTTTATTTTTTTAGGAGAGAAATCAGGGTTATTAAACACATGTTTAAAACTGTTTACGACTAGCACATAATTTCCATCAACAGAATGTATGTATAACTTTTGCGTCCGACCAAACTCGAATATTACTACTTTTAAGGAAATAACGGGATTTTGTTGTTTTCCTTCGCTCTGCCCGTCTCCTGTAAATGTAGCCTATTGTTTCCAGCCAACGAAATTCACTTTCCTGCTGTATACTACGTCCAACAGGGGGAAATAATGAGAAAGAGGCGGGTAACTCAATTAGTCGGTGAAATTAAAATTGAAATTTAAAATCCTTGGCGTGGCTTGATAAGCTCTGGCAACACTCTGAAAACCGCTATTTTTAACCATCTGTTTTTAGAATGAACTTGGCAAAAAAAAAAAAAAAAAAAAAAAAAAAAAAAAAAAAAAGGTTAAAAAAATACAACGACAATTTATCAAACGCAAACAAAACGAAATGCATTAAAATGAATTTTTTCCATCAATATCGTGGTCGCGCTCCCGTAGCGCATTCGTTAATTAAGGGCTACTATTTTTCGTGGCACTTGCTGCAGTTGCGCAATTCCTCATTCCATTTTCCGACTCGATTGTTATTAGTGCTCGTAATTTATCAAAGCGAACTACATTGCACGGATCCTCGAGCTTCGTTTCATGTTATTTTCGCGAGAAACCCGCCGAACAAAAGTATTCATTGACTGATGCAGTACTTTTGTTGAATTTTGGCGAATGCGCGTGCCAATCATTCATCATACAAATGTGCATTACGTCCTTTGGAAAGGGTGCCGTGCACGGATGTTGTCAAAACTGAGAATTGAAAAAATATATATCGCTACTCGTGGATAATGTTGTCTGTTGTAGGATAACACAATACATTTAATTGTTTGAAAACAACGTATGGCCATCAGTTGGAAAATAAAGTTGTACAGGATGTGAGTACTTTCAAGAAAGTACTCGTTAAACAGTACTCCGAAATTGAAAAAAAATCAATTTTTTTCCTCCAAATGAGAACTAAAAAAACGTAGAAACGAGTGTGACATGCATGTTTCGAGCCTTTTAGATTTTCAATTTTCATACTTTAACAACATCGTCAATTTTATGAGACGTTATCAGGATATAAGATTTTTTTTAAGGAAAAATGTAGATAATCTTCTCGGAAATTTTTTACAAACCCCAGAAATCTTGAGCTAAAAATATACAGTTTCGAAAAATAGCATTATTTTTATAGCAACTTGTATCAACATCCCATTAAAAAGCTGTTAAGTTTCAGCAAAAACGGCTAGCAGCATCCACCACTTGGAATAAACCTATAGTGATTAAAAAAAAAAACGTACGATTACTTACAGTACAGATCCCTCGCATAATACTCTCGCATATTGCAAGCAACTGAGACATTACCAGTAAATGTGACCAGAGGTAAACACAGTTATACAAAGGAGAAGCTGAAAAGCAGCTTATATCCGTATGCCCATGCAAGCAACGCCGTCATCCCCGTCGAGGTACCTTACGCTGTCAACGTGAACGAGCAGATGTGCTCCGGCGCTGCCAACTCCTCCCCTTCCGACCCTCTTTCACCTCCCCGAAACGGAAACTCCATCATTAGTGATTATAATCGCGTTTAATCGCAAACTCACCGCCAAGCCTCGAGGCTTTCTGATGCCCCGACCCTTTCCTCCCCCGCCGCTCGTGACTCCTCGGCTTCTCTGCACATAACTATATACATTACACGCGTGTGTTTGTATGTTATTATGTAGCCTTTCTCTCGATCTGTTTGGTTACCACTTTTGCTTGACCCGTGAAAAATTTGTCCAGCTAATCGAGCCAATTTGCGTCGATGCAGAGATTTTGTGCTACGGAAGATTTAGTCCTTCATAAAACTTTTTTCGATTACAAGCCGCTGAAAAATTTGAATGACTATATTAACTTCGATTTCCTCACGTCAATAGCAACACACTTATACACAACTATAAATCAAGAGGGGGAAAAAAAAGAAAAACTTCAAATAGGTACTACAGACGTCTCATCCTCCACTTGACATTCCGGGACATTGTCAAGGTATTCGGAATCCATATAGGTAAAGATGAAAATAGGATGATAAGTAAGACGAGAAGCGAGAGATAACAAAGAAGGACATGTATATAATATTATGTACTTATGGGTGGACGAGGGAGGCTCCTCCTCTCGAAGGAAGATAATCAATCGCGACAAGAGTCAAGCAGTATCTTATCAAAGTTGGCCCATCTTCGGAGGAGCGGCGCTGAGTTTTTATGCTCATTTACTTCAAATCACTTAATTGCGACTTGTAGGATTGAAAGGAAATTCTCGTCTACCGTTTGATTGTGTTTTATTTTATTGCTCTGAACTTTTATACTTTAGCCTAAAGAATCTTTAACTATTTCATACAACAAATATTATGAAAAAATCCACAAAATTCACATCAAAGTCTTAAAAATTAACAACTGGTTGGACGTAAAAACTCCTTCATCCACTTTTTTGGAGGAATAAAGTTTTTCTGGAAAATTTTTTTTTCACATACGTTGGTGGTTAAAAATTGTGAAATCATACAAAATTTGATGCTTAATTAAATTCTTTGGTGTTGACGAAAAAACTTTTTATAATCATACTTCCCGCAAAGAAAAATGCAAATTCTCAAACGAGCAAGAAGGCTAGATCTTTAAAAATTTTCTTTTTTCATCTATCGAAGTTTCGACCCTACACGCCACGATGGCAAAAAAGATCTGAGATTTTTTTCAAGCCAACTCATTTTTCTGTGCAATTAATTTCCAATGGCTTACATCAAATGAGTAATCGTGCAACGAATGTAACTTTATCTTGGTACAATACTCTTTTACAGTCCCTTGATGTGATGATTAAAAAAAAAAAAAAAAAAAAGGATAGTAGACACTCGACTCACAAGAGGCAGCGAAGGAGGGAAAATTACGCACTGATTCCCCGAGGAGGTGTCACTTGAGGGGATTATCAGTTACACGTTTCAATCGGAGAAGGAGCCCATCGGCACCCCCGTGGCCAGCTGAGCCACTCACTTCGGTACCTTTTTTTTTACTCGACCCACCGGAGATGAATGTGTATACACATGTGCAGACATTAGGCGAGTAAAACGTGACGGGGAAAATAAAAGGGATACAACAAGAGAAAACGGAAATTGCGCGAAGCTGCTGTACACTATACAATGTACATTTGAGCACACCACGTGGAAGAGGTTCTAAGAGCATAGCGGAGTTGCATGTGAGGAAAGTAGCAGCTGGTTCATCGAAGCAGAGATAGCGTCACATTATTTTGTATCTGTCAAGCGAATTGCAAATCCACTTGGTTACCTGCTCCAACGGAGATCTCGATTATTTGATTACAGGCGCGCTCAGTTGAATCATTTGTCGATGATGAGAATGAAAATGCCTCGACTATGGAGGTCTCCCACGTGTGAAGTATGGAAACTGTGGAAACTGTACAGTTTACGCACCGAGGCAAGTGAAATTAATCGTGAAATCGGAGGAGCTTCTAATTATTCAGGAATAACAAAAGGTTTCGAAGAAAATAGATAATTACACTGGGAGCGGGTGTGGGGAATGAATCTACTTTTAGTCGTACTTCTGTTTCCAGGGGCGCGGTGCATACACGCCCAGCTTACTGATACTTACCACCACTTGGCAAAAATGAGTAAGCCCATTGACTTTCCACTCTTCGTAGCCGCTGGATGGGCGAAAAAGAAGGGGGGGAGGGGGAATGAAAAAAAATTATCCGACAAGAGGAAGACGCTTTAATCTGCGAAATGGCGGCTCTTTACATAAACGTGTGTGTATACACACACATTTTTTTTCAACATGCGTGATAAAGTGAACCACTATTCGCATAGAAATTAACTGGACAGCTGCCAGTAGCCGACTGTTCGCGTGTGGTAATAAAAACTCTGGCGTGGCATTAAATCCATAGAGTGGATTCGTCTTTAATTTTGCGGCTGCTAAGATAATATAGGAGCGTCGCCAAAACTGAATGGCTTGCCGGTATATCAAAAGTCTTTTCATTGGAATTAATAAAACGCGCCAGCTCAAAGCCGAGCTAAAGGTTTTAGATTTTTTTCAAAAAGTATAAATAAACATTTGTTCGTTGCATCATGACATGAATCCGAAAGCTCAAAGCTTTCGCCGAGTCCGGTATTATCTACCTGAAATTCATACAAAACTTAAAATCACCATACCTAAGTAAATAATACAGATATCGCGAAAAGGACGTTAATTTTAGATCAGTAAATCACGCACGAATTTTTGGCTGATTTTTGAGGCTCTGGACTATTTTGACTATTTAAAATGTCAATACTCTCTGAAATGATTTTTATTATCTCATTATGCTAAAAACACAACTGTCTTAACTTTATGTTGGTCCCCTTGTAAGAGCTGCAATAAATATCGTGATTTTTTCATTTCACTTAACAAGTCACATACTTAGTTCATGAAACCACACCCTTTCTATTATTATTTCTGCCAAAATACTTAATCGGAAAAAGTGTCCACTCGGACAAGCTGTACCATGCAACAAACGAGGATGGAATTTTTGCGTTGCATTAAGCCATAAGAAAAAAAAAAAAAAAAAAAAAAAAGAAAGTAAAACATCCCCTCCCTCATCGACGTGAAAGCCAAGAGTTGTACGGATTTACCTTAAGTGGCTCTCTCCGCCGGAAGGGTAAAGTATGGGAAAGAGAAGGACGCTAAAAGGGGAAGGAAATCACGGAGCCGATGCGCATCAGACGAACGAGGAGGAGCAGCTGCAGGCAACGAAGGTAATAAGGATGGGCTGACTTACTGATTTCAACCACGCGAGCTTCATACCGAGCTGCTCGATTCACGCACACCTGTGTCTATGTGTATCATACAAATGGTACTTACCATGGTATACCCCCGCGCCCATTTTTCAATCACCCTTTGTTTTATTCATATACATTTTGCGATACTATTGTATCTTGATCAATATGGTGGCTTTGGACTCGTGGGTTAATTATATGACATAAAAGAGTAATTGTAGGAATTAGACTCGGCGATTGAAAGTTTTCGAGGAGCGAGTCAGACTTTATGATTTACTAGAGTATACTACATTATTCTTTAATAACTTTCACTCAGGCTTTTAGGGGCTTTTTTAAAAACTCTTCGGCTTGGATATTAACTTCTTTTTTTTTTTTTTGTATAATAACTGTCGTCCAGGAACTGTTTTTTTTTTTCTTTTTTAAATGGAACTAGATTTCGTAAAACAAAACCACATTTTCTCATTACTTGTTGCTTGCTGGAGTTGTTAGTTATTGTCATACACTATACTTGATGTTTGTTGAAAGTGTTATCAAAGAAACACAAGCATTAATGTAACCAACAAAAAGCACCAACGACATTTAAAAATATTTCCAGAAATTGTTAAACTCACATTTCAGAATCACAAAAGACTTTTTGGTTTCGGTTTGTGATTAAAATTTTTCAAATACACTACCTTGTGAAAAATAACACCGTTTACTGTAACAATATTTTAGTTGTAAAAGGCTTTTGATACTATATTGCAATACATAATTACGAGTTGATTGTAAAATTAGTTGAGACATTAAAAATTTCCTCAAAGAGATAAAAGCCTTGAATTTTTTCTTCATTCAAGGCTCGCATAATATTAGCCACATCTTAGGGATAAGAGGCTGCTTTCAAGAGCGTAAAATATACATAAAGGCGCGTGTGACCGCATACTACAGGTACACACAAGATCCAACAAGGCCGCGACATGTTTATGCTCATGGCATGCACTGGCGGTAACTCGCGCGTATTATGCATGTGCCCACTTACGTTTCATGTCTGATGGATGCATTGCATTATCCTCATAAAAGTCCTCATTTATCCTCATCTCGTAAATAGTACTATGTAATCATTGTATCAGCCGAGAATATATAAATGTTTTTCTACAATATTGGTTAAACCAACAAATGAAACTGAATAACTGAAATGGTCGGCTATCAAAGTAATTTCAGGGCAAGAGATAAAGAGATGGACTCCTCAACTTCTCTTCCTCCAACTCTCTTATCCGTGGGTAGCTGGCAGACATACACCAACCGAATATAGGTGTAGTCTGAGGACTCATATTTCTTATCTACACAATGTCGTGCCTTGAGGTATGGCGAGGATTAAAGACGAATACACAGTAATGCCTGTACGCAAGTCTAGTTTTCAATGTACATCTGAGAAGTAAAAATATTATGTTAGGTATCCGAGAAAACACGGGTGATCGCCAAAAATAGTGGTGTCACGGCTGAACGTACCTGTATATCCTGAGAAAGGAAATTTGTATGCGGGCGAAGAAGCTTCCACGTGATTGGCAGAGGCCGACTCGGCAATTCTAATGGGCGAAATGGCGAGGGGATGAAAGACGATGCTGGCAGTGGTTGGAGAGTCACCACCAGACTCAAATGGGGGAGACCCTCACTATCAACTTTTGCTCTCTATGCACGTGCATACACATCACCTCTCCACGAATTAACACCTCCGGGAGTTTTTTTTTTTTTTTCCAAAGTAGTTGGATGTCCTCAAAATTGGAGCTCCACAGAGAGCATCACTTTAAGTACATTCGTCCATAGACATGCGTATGTAAAAGGGCAAATGGGAGGACACTTGTCGTTGGTAGTAGGGACGCGTGGCTATGTGCGCGACTTTAAGGGAGATATTTCGCAAAGTGGCGCGGAAAAAGCAGACCCGTTTCCTCGAGTTCAATCATTCATAAAACGCTCGTTCGACTCTTTGCCATCTTCGTCCTCCTCTGCTCCTGTATACCTTCCCCCATCTCTACTTGAGCGGAATTAAATATTCAGGGGCTGAGGAAAGGGAGAGAGTCCCGCGGAATTTTTTCCCTTGGGTAAGAAAGCGGCTGGTGCACGTATATGTGGGGTAAGGCACGTGGAAAGGATGAAAGCTCGAGACTTTGGAAGAGCTTTTGGTTTACAGGGGGACCGATGCTGCACCGTAAAAGGGATGCGCATACACATAATTGGGGGATGAAAAAAAAAAAAATATGCTGAAGGTATGTTTTTGCTGCTTTATCCATGCACTTGAAAAATATACGCGAGGATCCGCTACTGAGTGAGTAACCCAGTGAGCAGAGATAAATACGCGAACCATCGAATGAATGGAGGCCCTTGCACTTTGACTCACAATCTATTGTTCAATACGATGTTCCTTCAGCGTGTAATTTAGCGACAATTTTGAATGTAAAATTACCATACTTGAAATTTTCACGATAATGTGATACGCAGGTGTGGCCTCATTTACTTTGGGATTACAATAATAATGAAAGTGCGTCTGCAAACGTCAAATTGAACTCGATTAAAATATGGATCTCACCGAATAAGACCACTTTCGCCATAAAANNNNATAATGCCAGAAGTAGCCGAGAAGGAATATGGAACTTGTAGTGGTGGTTATGGTACAGTAGTAAAGTCTTTTTACTTCGGATCTGTACGTATGCGTCCCGGGTATGTATATGCATAAGAGAAGACTCAGTTACGGCGACGTTTTTGCATTTTTGAATTTTATACACTGCAGTCGAGATAACTCAATTACGAGGACATTTATATTTATAAAGCTCCACGTACCGATGAAAATTTAGGTACTGTTATAAAATTTACGCAAAGAGCCTAAAACATGAAAGAAAAAATAGTAGAACATTTTTACCACTGATTTTACAAAGAAAAATAAAAAACCTTTTTATGATAATTTTCAAATTTGTTTCGTGATTTTCAAAACCACTAGATAACATTTCCTAGTAAAATAAATAATTCCTTCTTCAATTCGTAATGGATAACGTTTTATGTATGGACGTAAAAGAGAAACAGTAATCTACATCCCTTGAAAGTACATTACAAACTTAGCTTCAATCGTATCAAATAATATGCGTGAAAGGAAAACGTGAAAAACTCCTGTTTTTGCTTGAAAAAAAAAAAAAACTGAGAGCAATGCGTAGTAATCGCGAGATGATAAAGAAAAAACTTGATACTCGAAAAAAAAGCCTCTGTGCAAGAAAGAAAGAAAAAAAAGGTACTAGCAGCAACGACGCTAAAATTGAAAAAAAAAAAAAAAAAAAAAAAATAGGTAGGGAGATAAAAACGAAGGGATAAGCGCGCTATCTGTTATACAGCGAGAAATCACCGGCAATAAGCGCCTGAGAAGGATTGAAGGTACACAGAGGAGCAGCAGCTCCCCTCAGCTGTATACGAAAGGTCGTCGAGCAAAGGGGGAGAAATACACACGAAAAGCAGGGGGGGGGAGAGGCACCAGCAGAGCGGAATCTCCTAACGAGGGATTCTCGGATTATCGCGTGGCTCTCTTTTCCCTCGTGTACATTTATATACACACACACACACACACACACACACACACACACATTGAGCCTCGCCCACGCGCACAGATATCGCACATCTCTGTCCGTCGACAACGACTGCGACCCGATGCTCCTTCCAATTCTCTTCCGACTTATCTCCGCTTGCCTGCACTGTATACGGCACAGCTGGCCCTTGTCGTTAATATTAACGCGGAGAAACAATGCGGCCCGTTTGTTACGATTTGCGCGCTAGTTATTTGCCGAGACAAGGAGATGAAGAAGAAAAAAAGTAGAAAAAAAAAAGGTGACTAATTTTTCATACCACCTCTCTCTCTTACGCTTTGTTTCGGTGGCAGCTTCCGAATAAGAATGACTCCCGAGCACATGTACACACGCCTCGGTCGTACTTATTTGACATTTTTGTACAAAAGTACAGGAGTTGTTTTATTTTTCGACCTCCTCTTCCACCACCTTCGTACTTCCGCCTCTTTCAACGCAATCGCGCAACGCTGCAAAAATAAGGGCCAGCAGGAGTGTAACGGAGCGAAACGAAGACAGAGAGAGAGCGGCTTTAAAATTTCCCTGGGGAAGCTAACAGTTGGAGGGGGGGGGGGACCTGCCACTGGTAACGGAGCCCTTCGTTACAAGGATCGAGATGGTATTGGCATTTGTACAGGGTAGGCAGGGGCGTTAATTCGGCGTGTACATCGCGAGGACTCGGGGCGTTTGATTGAATTTCATTGTCGAGGAAGGTTACGCGCGACCCCTTGAATTCCCTCCCTTGGCTGCCTTTTTCACTATTTATCCATATATTTCCATACCCCAACGTATAATGGCGCTCCGTGTAACAAAAGAGAACGAGAAAGGGGGAAGGAATTAGCCCAACAATTACACCCTAGAACATTGTGTCGTGGACACTGGTAATAGAATTCCGTTTCCCATTAGCACGCGTGCCTCGTATGCAGTTGTGCGGCTCATTGTTGGAAACTTGTAAATCTATAGGTTACGTATCCAATTTTGCTCGTGTCGGTTATGACGATCCGAAAGCTATACGGAGCTGTTGCGGCAGACTGTGATTTATCGCACGACTGATAAACAATATCTTACTGAAAAAAAAAAAAAAAAAAATCAGTAGCTGAGTAGACTCCTGAGCGTACATGTACGAAACGAGCGTATACAAGTGATGGTCACTTTTCGTTCGACTCGAAGAATATTGGCCCTACGATAAAACATTCGCTCGGGAAAAAAGTTATTACCCCGGCGAGCAAAAAGAGCGCCAGGGGACTCTCCGAGGCTAATCGATTTATAGTCTTGGGGTCAAATGGAGATAGATGGATGGACCGAGCGCGGAATAAATTGCTAGAAGCGACATCGTCGTGGAATCTCTGCTTCGACGCGCGAAGAGCGAGCTGCTTCGATGACTCATTGGCACTCGCGATGACGATTTGCGAAGATTTTAATGGAACTAACTTCAAGTGGCGATCAGGGACGTATTGGCCAATAATTCAAGACAATACTCTTTGGTCGTCGATTCATTAAATTTAGAATTTAAATATGTAAAATTTGGTGGATCCGTTCGCGAAGATTAGTTGGGTTCTTGCTTAATGATGTATAATTTTTAATGGTCCATCAAAATCAATACATGATGAAAATCATTAAACTGGAACGAAATTCACGCGAAGGAAAGTTCTTACGCAATAAATTTAATGGTAAAAAACATTTAGAAAAGGATTTCTCGGATGATTTTCTTTAAAGAGATAACGTCGATGGCAGCAGAAATAATTATTTTCAAGCGCTTAATAGATCCACGTAGCCGGCGCGTTTCGATCGGATCCGTGCCATTGCTCAACACGTATATTCCGCCAATATAATGGGAAAGGGTGCAAACTCCGCAACGTCCATTACCATCATCACGCGTGCAGATATACTATATGTATACATAGGCGTAGTCGGTTAGGTAATGAGTTTATAAGCTGGAGGAGGTAAGCCAGGCCCCATGTGGTATGCACAGTCTATCGTTTGATAATTAACTGGCTTAATTCAATAACTGCGCTCGATGTATATCTATCTTCCCTGCTATCCTATATCCCTCCTATACGTAGCTCGCTTTGGCCCGTAATGACGATCATGACGAAAATTATTCAGGGTCCGACCCTTGTGTGGAGCCAGTCAAAGCAAATTGTACCGATTGAAGCGCTGGTACTTTCTCTGCGTGTTTCTTTTGTACGGGGTTATTCCATACTTAATGCGCATGGTGTGTACACACAAAACTCCTTTGGCACAGATGGACAAGAAAAAACGCTTTCCGGATTAGTCTGTAGTGACACTGCGTGTATTCGAAGGTCACTCCAACTGTAATCTTGAAGCTGTGAAAATCGACAGATTCTTTGTGTAAACTCGAATTTTTATTTTTTTTGCAGTACTTGTTGCTGTATTCATACGATTGGCAGGTATTGTTGCACTTTGAGTGCATGTGAAGTGTTACAGATGTTATGCTCGAAGCGTCTCTTAATTTGATAAACTCGCAAAGTTTGGCAAACTACGTGGACATAAGTAAACTAAATACGCTATTTTTAGAGCACTTGGTTGCAATTATATTTCAAAGACAAAAAAAAAAAAATAAATAATTGATAAAATAAATATGTGCCAAACGCTTTAATGAGATCAAGTTGTTCGACTCTCCGCTAATCGATGGACAACACTACAGGCAGTTTCGCAGGGTTGAAACTGACCCGAATCACGTACTCGCTCTCTCTCTTTTCTATATCTACATTGTAGACTGGTACATCGAGCAACAGGTTTGTTTGTGCCAAAAACATAGTTAGCCAGAGTAGAGGGGAAGAATTTCCTACAACTGCACCACTATCTAGTTGTAAAAATCTATTGTGCTCTAAAATTTTCAATAGCCAATTTTATACACGGTCTCCAACTTCTGTCCACGTCCAATGACTTAGCCCAACAGTTGAGTAACTTTCGTATTATATTTCAATTTTTCTGTACATTACATATTTCAAGAGTAAATACGTACGTGTCTGGATGTATATGTAGGTCGATTCACTTGGACTTTCGAGTGTGCACATTCACTCAACCGGTGAAAGATCCAAGAGAGAGCTTAACCTGAAAAATAAAAAATAAAATATTTTTGTAGATACATCATATAGCTTTTTTTTTATTTTTTTTTTTTTTTTAATCAAGGAAAGTAATAAAAACGTAGCCAACAATGTTATTTCTTGTACTTGTGAAGTTTTAAGGAACTTTCACTTCAAAGGGAGCAACCCTTTTTTTTCTCGATTTCGGAGGTAGGATCAGTTCCGATTGAGTTTCTTTGACATTTCTCAGCTTAACTCTCTCAAGAAACTTCGCTCTCTAAAACTACATTGCCTTGTTTTTTGCTAGAAATTCCATTAATAATCCACCTCTACTGTAATTGTATAAATCCTCCCTCGATTGATTATCTTCCTCAACATAACGATGAAAAAATCACAGCATAAGTAGGCCAAACAAAGACAAGAGTCCACGAACCATCGGATATGGGTACATGTATACGCGTGAAAAACGCATGGTAAGATAATATTCATTGAACAGTGGCCGTTCAAATCACGCAACACATGCGCACGTCATAAGGTTGCAAAAAAAAAAAGAAAAAGGAAGATAAGTAAAAAGAGACGGAACTAGAGCGAAGTAAAGAGTAAGAAAGGGGGGGTGGGGGAGAAATACGATCCCCCGGCGAGGCAGTCCATTAGCGGACTCGCGCCGTTGTACGGGACTTTTCAGTTTGCGCGCACCATCAAGTCGGGAAAACGAGCGCGAAGGGAGATGTATATGCTTTGTCTTGCGCCCCTGCGTGCGCGTACCTCCGTCACCTATCCGAATCTGTGCGCGTGTACGCAAATGCACACAAAGTAAGCGAAAGAAGGGTGAATTATGGGGAGGGGGTGAAGAAAAAAAAATAGCTCAAACGTTCATGGAGTGTGAAAAAAAATGATAAGACGAAGGAAGCCGGAAGAGGCGACACGCGTTGACAGGGAAAAAGAAAGATAAACTGCGAGCTGGGGTAATAATACTTACACATAACGCGCAGATAAATGTACAGTGTGATGATGTGCGAGGGGGATGATGCATCCCAAGTTGCGACGAACAAAGGGAATATTATGGACTTGTATTGGCTTTCCAAACCTAAATATCGTAGGAACTTGTTTTTTTCAGCTCATGGGTCGCTATGCGTTGGCTTTTCTTAAGTTATTAGATACCATATTCAACTCTTTTTTTTGTTGTTGTAAGGATAATGTATAGTTTTCCAAAGTGCTATGGTAATTCATTTTTTTGTTTCTCGATTACAATGTCAAGATTAGTTGTTACAATCAGGTAATTTATACGTAGTGCCGATGCTCGAAATTGTTTGTATGGAATTTTGTCGAGCTGGCCATTTAATCGCTTCGTTTAACATTATTTAATCGAAGACCATAATTTCGTATCGATAAGCGATGATGTAATGGAAAATATTTAAACCGAATAATGATAATATCTGGATAAATTCCACGTGATTGTGTTATCATGACATCGTGAATAAAGTGCATTATATTAAAATAAATCAATAAACTGACAAAATTAACTTTTTTGATCGTCGATTTTATAATTTGCATAAAGTTATCAAATTAAATAACCGAAGGGTCAAAAGAGTACCTCATCGTCATGCTCCAGGATTTAAATTAGCCTTCAAAGACTCGCTTTAAATTCAATCTTCATTCAATCGCGCAGCTCTTTATAAGGACTGTAAAGTTTTTGTTTCCCTCACTATGGTGCCAATACCATCACAAAATTACAAGTGCACAATCATTGTTACAATAAATCCCTTGAAAAAGTTTGTGTTTAATTTCAAATTTGTAAAATTATATAGTCGAGGTACTGATCAACACAACGAACCCCTCGATTTTACTATCAGAATCTCCCATAGTACATACCCAGTTTTTCTGTATTAAATTTTTATCCCAGAGACGAACGAGCACACATGCATGTGACACAGAACCAAAAGTACCGCACAGAGAGGACACAACAAGCAAAAGGAGTAAATAATGATGAAGAGAGGGTGCATATGAAAGTCGTACTTTCCCGTCTGTCGTGATAAGCTAGTACGTGTTCCGGTGTATATGTCGCTTGAATTAATTGGTGTACGGTCGATATACAGTAAGAGAGGAAGGTCTCGTACGCCACAATCCGAGAGAAGAGAGTTGGGGTGGATGGAGCAGCAAAATTGAAGGCGGAAAAACGATGGGGAAATAGGCCCTAGTCTATTAATGCATATGGATCTGTCGGACGCATCTTTGCTGTTAGAAAGAGAAGCGAGATGATTCGGGAAAGCACAAAACTGACGCACTCGCAGGAGAGTCTGTGTCAAGGACTGATGAGCGCAAGAGATCCTTTTATCTGATTTATGAGTTTGCTTGTGAGAAAAAATGAGGGTCCTAATGAAAACATTAGCCGTCGCTGTCCCATCGTGATATTTATTCTGGTAATTTTTATGGTGCCGTACACACCAGCCCGACACTGCGTGTCAGTGCCTGTGTGAGAAATTGCCCTTATGAAAATTGAGATCATTTTCATTTTTAATCCAACTCGTGTGGCAATGGGCATATTCTGTTTCACTCAAGAAAAAAAAAAAAAAAAGGCAAAAAGTTGCCTTTTCCTGTCTACCTTCGGTCACAGTTTAAATATCAACTCTGAAAAATCTGCGTCTAAATTACCTTGTGGCCACTTTTTATCATTTGAAGATTCACGAGTCCAAGTATATAAATAAAAGCAACGCAAGTTTCACCCCCGTTGTCTTACTCTGCATCACGTGCAGCTTCGTTTAGGCAACAAAATAAAAGATGACTTCCCAAAAGCGGCTCTTTTCGGAGGAGCAAATTTCATAATGCAATTTACCTTAGCTGATGTGTTTGTAAGCACGTATTGCCGTACAACATGCAATAAGCAGATGTACCAGTAACACCAAAATACACGGGCAATAATAATTGTTTCCAATTGTAAGTATACATTAGAGATACAACACATGGGGCATGCCGAGCTAAGTATATGTATAAGAGTATAAGTATAAGAAGGAAAGAACAAGAGAATAATACGAAAGAGCAGCTGCTGAAGGTGGGAGCGCATGCGTGGATGGGAGTGGCGTGTCGGCAAAGCTGGCGCGCTTAGATCCGCGGCCAAGCCCGTACCGAACACTCGAGCGCTAGTCCGGCTGCCGCGCTCGTCTCCAAGTACCGGTTCTGCTGCTGTTCGGCGCGCGACCGTGTGACCAACAATACATGGGCTAAGGTGATTGTGTCGTCTGTGGAATATGTGACAAGAGTTGGAAAGTACTTGTCATCGGTTGATCAACAAAAAAATCAACATGAAAGTAAAGGACAACGAGCGAGTGATTTTACAAGTTTAAGCGACTTACGCGCGGAGAAAAAAGTAATTGTATTGTTGATAATTGGGGAGGCCATGAGGAAGTGCGGGAGTGGAAAAGTATAGTGTAAGAGTGACGAGTGGGACGATGGAGGAGGAGGACGGCGGTACGTGCCTGATGGGCTGCAGGTGTGGGCACCTCCGTCCGACCAAAGCGCGACTCGTACTACTGGCCTCACTCGTACTCGCCGCGCTAACGACAGGTGATTCCCTACGCTTATTCCATTCTCTAATTTTTTTTTATTTTTTTTTATTATTTTTTTTTTTCATGTCACATCCTTTGCACCTCGAGCACTTTTATTCCCATCTCCTGCTGCTTTTTTCTCCTCCTTTTACCAGATGCAGGCCATTACAGGTGTAATATGCGGCCGCAGTGAGGCAGAGAGCACGTGCGCCTTTGTATTATTAACCGCGTCTGTCCCACATGTGACGCGAATGATATCTTCTCTGTACGTGCAGTGGCTCCAGCGGCTATTGCTTCGTTTGGATGCCACCGCGGAGGAGGAGTTAATGGCTCGTATGTGGGCGCCGGCGTGAATTGCTTCCCCATCTCCTTTTACTATATCCATCTACATCTTTATGTGTTTGTCGTGGGTTGGATCAAGCTCGTAGGCATAAACGTACTTGTGTATAGTGAAATGGGGATAGTATAACTTTAATTGTCCTATTGAGCGGTAATTGAGGTGCCAAAACTGGAGGGGGCCATTTATATGGTGTTGAGCACTTGGAATAGGAATCATCAAACAATACTCGTTGTACCTTGTTCATTTATTGATTTTTCTTTAGTAAATGTTTCAAGATTATGTCAATTGTGTGATTTGAGATGTATAAACAAATTTTTTTTTTCGGATCGACATCAATTATTAAGTACCAAAAGTACTGTTTCATAAAAAAAGTATAAGATCCAAAAGGTCACAGGTATGTGGCAAAAGTAATGGGATCTACAAAACTTGAGTATTGAATTTTATTGTAGAACGCGAGTATGGAAATCGCGAGGGTCCATCCCCGCAAAAGTGTTTTCCGTTTCTCGCGCCACTCGAGCGGGAGAACGTAAGGTTATAGCCGATGAAACGAAGCGCAACCACAGCAAAGAGGCAAATCCCTCTGGCGGCCTGGTATCGTAGGGGCAAGTCAAGCGGAAAAAACGGGCGTGGGGTGTTAAGGGGAGGGTTGGGGCACGTGCCCAAGATTTTTCTTTTTTTTTTCCCGTTCGTTTAGTCCCGATACTCTATTTTCCCAAAATTGACCAGTTGGCTTGCCTGAATATCGACCACTCGGCTTACTGCGCCTCAGGCGAAGGAAAAGCTATTAAAATCGATTAACTTAACATGTGGGCACAACCTATGTATAATTGCTTATTTTTCCACGAGTTTTCTCTCCGATCTTTTAGTCCAGATATTTTTTTCAACTATAAAACAAAAACTGTCACAAGGATTGAGTTCACGTACATATGTAGATCTGAAAAATTATTAATATGACTTTTAAAAATACCTTTCAAGTGATTTGTTCGTAGCAAGATTATAAGATACAAAGTACCCAAAAAAATGTAGGTTTTTGTTTATTTTTTGGGGGTTTTGTTCCAAAGAAAAAAAAGGTTGGAGAATATGCCATCGCTGCCAATAGCCTATCTTTGGTCCCATTCAACCAAACGCGCGGATGTGGCCCTGTTTATGCTCCAAAGGAGCCGATCCATTGGAATATCGAATGTAACCCATCGCTTCTCCTTTTGATGACTATTTGTCTAATTTTTTTTTTTTTTTGCAGATGCCAGTACACCTTCCTACCGTGAGAACCGATCTAGTCACGCGTGCAAGGATTCCACCCTTTTCCTCCTTTTCGTCGCTTTTTTCCCCTCGTTTTCTTAAGGAATGTTTACTTTTCCTCGCTTCTTCCAAGGGGGATGGGAGTGTCTCGGTTACCGAACGATAAAGTTTTTCTAGCTGTGTTCTCGAGACTTGGCGCGCCACTCGCTTCTATTTTTTTTCGCGCTTCCTCATTTCACGCGTTTCATACTCGATTTACTCTACATCTCTTACTCCCCCTTTGACAAAAAATGTGTGTTTCACGGCGACTTGGGCTGATGGGAGTTTTATTATGTACCCCCTGGCCCTGGTATCAATTTCATTTCTAGATTTTTTTGGTTTTATTTACTTCAGCGCTCGTTCACGTGTGCGATACTTGGGATACAGTCTCATTTTTCATCACTGCGATTGATGATACTTTCTGGCGTTTGTTCATTTCTTTCCACTCTTAGACTATTAAAGTATATTGGTTTTTTTCCCCCGGAAAATAATTGCAGTTTGAAGCCAAACACGGTCAGGTACCATCGATTCTCTTTGCCAATTCATGAAGGGCTTTTCTCTTTAACAAGTAAAAAATGGATCCAAGTGCCTCCATCCATTGGGCGTTTGGATTTCCATTTTTCATACAATTAAAGTAATGAAATTCGAGGTACAGTTAGAGGAAATATACCTATATATAAAACTACCCAATCAGAAAGGGCAAACAGGGTGAACAGGAAGTGAAAAGGATATTCATTCAGTCATTCTTGAATTTGATACATCCGCATCTATGAATCAAGTAGTTGGTATATCGTTGGAAACCCACAGTATATCGCTTTAATACTTCGGGTATTGTAAACTTGTACATCATAAAAAAACAGTAGTAAAAATAATGGTGCTTTTACGTCGACTCCTGCTTTTCCTACCAAAGGCACAAAAAAAATCGGAAATTATTATTATTTTTTTTTCTACGAGAGCTTACTATTTCGATGGTAATCAATCACTTGCATCATTGAAGTGTTGTTTGAGAAATCAATGTGAGGCAAACAAAATCAGCAAAAGATAAACCAAGAGAAAAATTCACGTAAGCCCATCAGATAATTGCCAATCATTGGTGAAATGCAAACTTGTAAATTATTTGTTTGTTAATTTATTTTAATTCCCAAAACAGCGGAGGGTCTGTTATTTACATTTCATTAGTTATGCTGTTAACTATAAAGCCATTAATCGAAATACAATATTTACCCATACATCATCTAAATATACTATATGCGGCCGTCATGCAAACATCACGTTGTGTTCAAACTGTACAAATACTTAGTATGTCACCTATTATGCACGAGGAAAAAGGCTAGGAAAAAAAAAAAAAAAAAAACTGCAGTAGTGCTGGCTAAGTATACTTTTTAAAGTCGATCAAAACTTTGATCCATTTTTACGCTAAAGAAATAACCATATACTTTAGGGAAAAGAGAAAAGAGGCTCTATTAATCGTCACTTCAACGACAAATTGCGCGGTAGCTGTAGCCGAAAATTATGCAAATGACTTGCCCTTGTTGCTGCGGAGTCAAGAACAATCATTTAAAATGTCCAGCCACGCAGCGATACGACGAGAGTATCCATCATTAGCTTTGCAAATTTAATCCACTCCACTTCAGTTTCTAAATTTATGCTCTTAAATCCGCAACTATTAACCCAATATATTTGCTCTCTTTACTTCACATAATTAACCGCAGCCATTTTACAGCAAAAATAACGTTTGACTCAAATCACGGATTAGAAAAAAGAAACACAACGATAACAACAATTGTACGTATAAATAAAACGATATACATATTATAAAAATGTAAAATAGATATAAAATGGCAAATGCTTCATTATTATACATACACTTTCGGATAATGTAAGTTGTTTGATGTGCTTTCGAATGTCAAGCAGGTTTGTGCTTTTTTACTCTTTCACTCTTGCCTCATCACGTGGTATGTAAATTAGTAAGTAGTTTAAAGAAAATTAGATTTTTTTGTTCTTCATCCTGCCCCATTCTATTGTACGCAAAAATGAAAAATGTTCGAAATAGCTAGTTATAATTTTTTTTTTTTTTTTTTTTGTGGCAGTTAATACCTTGTTTATTAAACTAAAGGCTAAAAAAAATTCCTACATATCTGCCACTTTTCATCGTAATTTGAAACGCAGATCACGTTACAATTGAAAGGAAAATCTCATAATGAGAACTTGAAAGTAAAGATCTCCGATCCCAATTTAAAATACCGGGGTACATGAGAGCAATTGTTTCCCCTCCCACTTGAGTATGTCAAAACGACAGAGCAAACATTTTAAGAGGTCCGGACTACACGAGCGGACACGTAGCTCAGAAATGTATACCTACCTATGTGTAAGACCTTTCTTTACTCACAACAGCAAATTACATGAACACACATCAGAGTCCCTTCAAATTCTCATTGTTTTTTTTTCTCCCTTTCTTTGTCACGTAATACATATACCAGTAGTTCAAACGCACTTCACCAGCAACTTGTCTCCTACTCGACGTCACGAGACAATGTACACGGCACAAATGAGTCCAGTGCTTGGTGCACGGAATAAAAGAATAAGGGTAAAAAATAAGCACAAGGTCCCGGTCAGTTTAAGGTATTGATTACGCGCCGTACATACAACGAACACAAAATCCTGCGTCTTGGGAAAAAACGAATTTTACAGAAAAAATCGCAAAATAGTTTATTTTTCAAAACAAGCGAAAAAAAACGGTAAAATTGTTTAACGCAAGCTCTTGAGGATAATCGTCACGCATTAAAATGTCTTTTGATACAAATAAAGATTCTTAGTGAAAGTGTGTCCACAACTTAGAAACAAAAAAAAAGTGTCTGGTAGTGTTAAAAAAGACACTTACGTCATATAAAAACTTTTGATGTTGATCTAATCAGTAGATTATTGATTGACTGCTGAGAGATATATGACATATAAACAAGATCCAATGTATCAAGTTCTGATTTTTCAAGTTGTATGTCCGAACTTCAGGAGTACACAACTTATTCATTTAATCTGGAGATCATAACATCTATTACACTTCAAAAATGTTTGTCAAATTAGTCATTAGTAATAAATTGTATAAATAAATAAAACTAGTTGTGATGATTGTGTTATACATTGTTGGGATGGAATTTTTATTTTAAAAATACTTTTTTTGCAAATCAATATAAACATTATTAACCATCGTCCATAAATAATATATGAATCAATCGAATCGCGAAGAGATTAGTTTTGTTAAAAAGTACTATTTTTTCGTATGATGAATCACATCCTATGATTATTCGACATATCTTGTGTAAAGTTCGTAAATAGATCTAGGTATGATACTCCCTATTTTTCTGTTTCTCTAGTCACCGTAGCCAATCCAATTAGTACCCTTGGGCTGGACGAGCCAGAGGAAACAATATGGGAGTAGTAGTATTGGTACGGAGCAAGAGGAAAAAAGTCGGGGAGCCCCAGCGTTTTAATTAACGCCGATGAAATTCAGTGGCACTGGCAGCCGGTGCCACTATATCTAAGCTTTTTCGTATACAGTCCCGCACTGGTATCATACCCACGTGTAAAAATACCATTACTTTCCAATGAGCCTCTCCAGCCCTGATTGGACGCCATTTCTAGTCATTTGTACACCTATACTCGCAAGTATAATCTACTCATGTTTTATACCCATCATAAATGTAACGAGTACATACTTGTATATGCAAGTTGTTGTTGGATAATCAGGTGTACTTATTGGGAAAAAATTAATGTGAAATACGAATGTGTAGGACATCATGAGATCCGAAAAAAGCAAGCGTTTCTTGTATCGAAATCTTTATATATTTGAGTAAACAACAAAAAACGGGAGTTAAAAACGAGAAAATTTTGTACGAATACTCCTCTTTTCGTGAAAAATTCAAAAAGTTAACATCAAAATTATAAATATTAAATAAATCAATTTACTCTTGTTGTTAACTGCTTCATGTGAGTATTAACCGACAGCATTCACGTGGCGACAAGCCACAATGAGCTGCTGTTACGATTGAAAAGCTCCTTTCGTATGAACCACACAAAAGCATTCAATTCTGCATCGGTGGTATTATGAAAAGGAGTCGGTACATAGTAGAGGTGCAGCGAAAATAACGCGCGAATCATCGCACAGCAACAGCGACTTTGCCGAATAGTAGTTAAGTATGTAAACATGACATTGTGGGATTGAAAAAAAAATCGATTAATAAATGCACTTTCCCGCGTATTTTAAATATAGTAACGTGTTGTCGATGACGTAGTTACAACGGAATGTTGTGGTACTCGATCGCATTGTGCACACGCGTTCTCCAAACACAAGCCGGGCCGGACGCCACGGTATACGCGAGTAAAGTTATTGTTGCCACACTTACGTGTTGGGCAATAACCGACCAGCGTTTGCAAGTCCCAATAATTTGATTATTGTGCTAACGCGAAAATACCCCCTGGGCAGCGAAGGGGTGTATTCACGTGTACAAAATTCTATGGAAACACAATATAATCGAACTGCGCTGTGGACCCAGTGGAGTATAACATCGAGGATTAAATTAACGATTGTATATAGACATTTGTTAAACTAGTAATACTGCGAAATGCCTTTGTTTCGTCGCCAACTTATGATAATGGCCACAGCAGGGAACTGCACCCGTAAAGAAGTTTTACGATTTTAATTCCAAGCAGCACATATTTAAAAGGTAAAAAATTAAAAAAGGGGGTTATCGTAATACGTGTTGCAATGTTCAACGAAAATTTAATTAATAGATTTGCTTTATAATTTATAATTCGGGGCCAAGGTATTTTTTAGTGGGAGCCGGTCCGTTAATCCTAATAACCGTCAGTAGCCCAGAAAAAAGGTTTCTATCTAAGATGTGGGAGTGAAAAAAATTTTTTTTTAAATTGGATTTGCCAAGGGTTAAAACACAATAAAATGAAAAATATATGTCGAGGGCGTGTGACATTTTTTTTTTTTTTCAATAGAGTGTGGACTTGGTCTACTTTTTGCGTTTTAAGAGGTTCGGAAAAAGCGGATCTAAAAATGTTTTTTTTTTTAACTATGCTATAGGGTAGTAGTTTTCAAGGCATTTGGAAAAAAAATCAATTTTTTTCAATCCAGTTAATTTCAATGTTTTCACGTATGAAAACGTCCAA
The DNA here is from genome assembly GCF_000648655.2 of Copidosoma floridanum. Next base: position 683,026 of record NW_019379465.1, on the reverse strand, counting down.
AGCGTGTACATGATTTTTCACATACGAAACGTATAAGCCTCTACCTGGATTCTGGATGATAAAGAGTACAGAAAATAAAAAAGGAAGTTTTTTTCACGTGCTTTCATTTCGCCCGTGAAAAAAAATCAAACCTACGAAATAAAGTAATCAACAGCAAACCCTCGTTAAAAATTGAGAATTTTCCTTTAAAATTTGATGCCATAGAATCAATGAAAAACTATTGTAGAGTTACAAAAAAAAAAAAAAAAATAAAAAAATAAAGCCTGTGAAACAAAGTAATCAACAGCGAACTCTCGTTAAAAATTGAAAGTTTTCCTTCTAAATTTGATGCTATAGAATCAATGAAAAAACCTTGCAGGCTTACAAAAAAAAATAGTGTAATTACGTCGTTGCTTACACAGCAGCAAAAGTGAAGAAAACTCGACCCAACTCCCTTTTCATGCGGTTCGTTCGTGTTTATAGGAAGTTAAAAAAAATAAACTCACGCGCGTAGCAAACAAAAGAGGCCAAACTGCCAATTAAACAGAGCAATCGATGCGAGTTCAGTACATCGAATCGAAAAATTGGCTGTTCGATGTATAGGTACTTCTGCCAACAAAAATAACTGGAAGGAAAAAAGTACACTGTAAACAAAAAAGGGTAAAAAAGAAATGGAGTGCTGTTCGCAGGGCCTAGCTTTAAAGTGGCTCTCCTTTTTGTGCGCCATTGAAATATTGAGGCAAGGCAAGGCACGACGTGATATTTCACATGTATACTTAAGGTCTGCCCCTCCACATTACGACGACTGCAGTCAAATTATAATTTTATTGGCCATCTTAATTCAAGTGTTTCGTTGAGTCAATGGCTGATTTCTGTTAATCTATTTGACGTCGCGTATTTGAATAAAGACAGAAGACTTCCTCGAATGGTCCTCTTAATACTTTCCCAAGTGCATAATGAGTTTCTACTTCATGACATTGAATTAATTTATGACTACCGCTCATTGCCGCTTTTTACTTTTTATCACAACTGTCATAATAAATCACTTCAGTCTGTACATTATTTGTTTTGACTACTCACAAAACGTACACTTACAGTGTTATCGTTTTCTTGTTTTCACTTTTTCGAGTACTATTAATTTTGTGCAATAAGTCCTTATTTACACAAAACAAGGTAAATCAATATTAGTAGCATAAAATCAAACTTGTACAAAAAAAAACAAAAATCCGAAGTGACTACGCAAGAACATCAATAGACAAAAAAAAAAAAAAAAAAAAAAAAATAAAAAAATAAAGCCTGTGAAACAAAGTAATCAACAGCGAACTCTCGTTAAAAATTGAAAGTTTTCCTTCTAAATTTGATGCTATAGAATCAATGAAAAAACCTTGCAGGCTTACAAAAAAAAATAGTGTAATTACGTCGTTGCTTACACAGCAGCAAAAGTGAAGAAAACTCGACCCAACTCCCTTTTCATGCGGTTCGTTCGTGTTNTCGCTCAGATTGACCAGCTTAAAAGCCTTGGGGGGCGGGGGGGGACTCGGACCAGTTTCGGCTCATTCGCTACAAACTCCGCGATTTCGGTTGCTTCCCAAGAGGTGGGACGTGGAGGAGATGAAAGCCAAACTCGCAAGTAATTACACGCGAAAATTAATGCTGCCATGATCATAACATGTTATACATTATACCCTCAAGAGCTGATGAATGGCCTCGCCTTTGCGCGTATGCCGTACTCCCCGCCTTATATGACTACACGCGTTTGATCACCTCGAAGGGGCTCGGCATAATTGCATTACAGGCAATTCGTTGGGTCTTTGTTGCATTAACAAGTAAACTGTAAACATTCGATGTGAGTATACCATGGTTAATATATATATATATACATGGATAACCAAGTGAAAATTCGAGTGAATAAGGTTTTATACAGGCATACTGCGCAACCGATATTTTGATACGTGAGTTGAGTGGTTGACATGAAGTGTAATATCGAGCATTGCAATTACCTACGGTCAAAGTGATTTAATACGCAAGTTATTTCTTTTTCTCCTTCAGAGCTAAGTGGTGCTTCATCAGTAGAAAAAGTCGCGTACAGATATCTCGTGGGCTGATGTTATCTTGAATTTTGAGATCTAAATATCTTTTTTAGAGAAAAACATCGTTTTCAATAAATACCAACGATTCGATAACAAGTTTTATGCTCTTTGTGGGATATGAAAAGCGTTGCCATCGTCTAAAAATTCGACCCTATTATTCGAAGTAATCGCCCGATAAAAGAGCAATTCAAGTTCATAAACTTTACATAGTTGGCAAACTTAGGAAATATCTACATGCACATATGAAGTAACTATGTTTTTCTCTCTCAATAGCCAAGGAACCTTATGTATTTTCTCAAACTTTTATCAGTGACTCTTATCGATTCTCCTTTCGACGCACCGTTTTTTTATTTATTATGTTGATGGCAATTCCAACCACAGTCCACTTTACCTTATTATCCTCAAATCCACGAATGAGCTCTTCAGTTTTATTGATATGAAACTTGGGCATTTGAGCCGTAACGACGGCACATTTTGGGTACAGATAAAACAGATACGCATAATGAAATAATAAAATTTCTAGTACATTATTTCGTTATATTGGTTAAAAAATGTTATCATAATACATAAACTTTCAATCCAAGTTTGTTGTCCAAACTTAAAAAAAAAAATTGTAGCAATATAATTAAGTATTGTATAATCGTTAAAAATCAATATATTCTCAACTATTTAACCAGATCACACAAATAATACAATTTTTACATTAAAAATCGAGACAGAAAAGATGTAAGACGTAAGACAAATTAAACATACTTTACAATTGTAAACTCTGAGCAAAGTAAATACAATACTTTGTTGTTTCCATTCATGGGATTGTAAGTATAGTGACGATACTTTTTTTCAACTAGTTTTGACAAAAAGATAAGCACGCATTTATTTTTAATACACTGTGTTTAAAACTTTTACAATGGAAAAGAGCCGCAATGACTAAAATAATACTACACAGCTAGGAGGGAAAGTCATCACATTTCAATGTGACGTACAGCAGAGAGCCAAGAAGTATTTGCTGCCCGTCGAAATACATTGCAAAATTATAACTAGGGAAAAGAAAGAGGAGGTCGGGGATTATTTGAATCCCAAATAAAAATGGCTTTCCTTATGGATTCAGATCGACTTCCCAACTGCAGGCAGTGCCAACATTCAAAAATATTGAATTTAACTAAAGTCCCAGATTCTTCCTCTCTTTCAGTCACTGGCTGCTTACTCGCGTCTCCCGATTTCGCTCGATTTTTCCTTAGTAATCTTTGAAATTTCCCGTGTAAATCAATCCAAACTTTTCCTCCACTGTTTCCTCTTACTTTACTGGTAGCAACCGATTACTCTGTATCCTCTTTTCCTCATCCTTCTCCGTGTACGTGGTAGTTGTCGCTCCTGAATAAATTATTCAGACTTTCGTATTCATTTGACTGCTGCTGGGTTTCTGTTTTCCACTCTACTCTCCTATAGTCCACACCACTCGAAAGCAAGCTAGGGAAGAGACAAGGATTCCTGGTCTTTATCCTTTAATTTTCCGTCCTCGCTTTGGCTGTGATGAATAAAATATGTCCAGTTTAGAGAGGACCAGCGAAAGAGAAAACAAAGCTTTGGCGAGTGACATTAAAACGGTACTGGCGTCCAATCAATCTATGGTAAGCAAGTGGAGTTTATTATATTAATTTTATTGTTTGACGTGTCATGGACAAGAGCGAGAAACAGTGGAACACAATGGGATCCATCCCGCGCACACGTGACTCTTCATTACATCCCCAGTCCCTTTCCCCTCCCACTTTTAAATAATCCCCGACTTTCAGGCATCAAATAGCCGCGGAACAGCCTTTGTCTCCCGTTTAAGCAGCAGTTGTTCGCTGCACCACAATGCCCCTGCCACACATCCTTTTTTTCCACTTCCTCTTTCGCCCCGACCGGCACATCAATAAATTAAGTGGTGGTCCACCTTGTGACTCTTGCTTTCACATCCTCCTCTCCTCCCTCGGCTCGTCCCTTTGCCCCGATGGTACGCATAGATGGAGGAAAGCAGACGCGACTGGGGTAACAGAGGGACCATCAACCCCTTGCCTTTGTCTCTCCTCAAACTGTCTCTTGAGGTTCGTAAAAAGCGCGTACAGGAAGGGAAAGGAAGAAAAAGCCGGGGCCAATTAGGCTGGCAATTACTTTAATAACCAGCAGATTAATTAATATGCCTCGGAGCTGCCTATCGACTTTGTAGCTGTAACAGCTCGTCTGCTTCTACTTATGCTGTGTTGCAGTGGCTGGTGTGGTACTGGTGGGGCCATATTGTGATAAGACCCAAGGGGGAGAGCTGCCGTTGGGGTGCCCATAGTCTACGGGGCTGGGGAGGATGACAATGGATAGTCTTGAGGAGATAATTGGCATTATATAGCACGACTGATCGAGACAACCGGTCCGTCGAGGATAAACTGCTGGGCAGAGAAATCCGTTCGGCTCCGTCGAGTAAAGTCGTGCCTTTCTGTTCGTCGCTCAACTACGCTGCCCATGAATTTAGCAAGTTTTCCATGTTATTTGTTGTTACACTCGCTGAGATGGATGAAAAAAGGAGTAGAGAAGAGGAGTTGATTTTTTTAAAAAAGATGATCAAACGACTAGTGATTAAAATTGACTAGTTTTTATTTTTTAAGTTTTTTTCAACAATAAAAACAGCAAATTGAATTAAAAATCAGTTAAAGAAAAAAATAATTATTACTTCCTCGCATGCGTAATTGAACCACTTTAAGTCACATACAGTCTTTATTAATACATGTACTATACGGTCGCGTTGCTGCAGCTAATACTGTAAAATTTATGACTCAGGGTGTATGCCAAGTGGTGTAACAGTACCGTAATGACAAACGGGAGAACTACGGTGGTATGCACGCAAATGGTGTAGTTGAAGCACAATCTATTGTAATAAAGGAACTAAAGCATCTTTCAGTTGCAAATAGTGGCAGAAAATGGTATACTTTACCCTTGGAGTCACATTATTTCAGTACAAAAGCGAAATTTGACGCTCGGCGTAAGATCCCTTCTTTTTCTTCTTCTTCTTCTTCTTCTTCATCTTCTCCGCCAAATTAATGTGAATTGGTCAAACGAAGCAACTGCGGAGTCAAGACGTCGAATCAAGAATATCTCTCTTGCCGCAGCCACTGTTTGTACTTTTGTCTCTAGATCACTCTTATTCGCGTAGAAACGGCACTAATAACAATAACAATCAGACGGTCCTTTGGGATTCCTCGCAAAGACGGAGGGAGAAAAAAATTGTGGCCGTTGCAGCTCCACTCCGAAACGCTTACATAGGCTGTAAACACATAAAGCCACTCATTTCTACGCATTTCATTCGATGTACATGTATGTGGTGTTAGCTAACAAGCAAATGTGGGACAATTGGCTCCAATTGGGTCCTATGAGGCTTCGGAGGCGCGTACACGCATCTCCGTCAAATCTCATTTCTTCGTCTATGGAGCGGCTTCTTTTCGTTCGACTCCTTTTTTCCCTCCATCCATGTCGTGACTGTTTTGTACTTCTTTTTCTCATTCCGCCAAATTAGGATCAAGAAGAGAAAAATAACGCGAATGGAATGGTGAGCTCGTGACAAGTTACGCGAGTCTCCGTCGCCGCAACGCGTTGTACGTGACTTTACTCGTTAGCGGTTTATGTCGTCGGGGATCAGCGGGATAAGCTCGTCGTCGTCACTGCTATCGTGGATTAAGCCGGATGCGGAGAAATCCCAGATAAAAAAATGCCGTGGAATACCAAACGATTTCCACAGGATTTATTTAAGCAGGATGGGCCGTTTTTATACGCAACTGAGATCTGACTGCATAAGTTTCATAAAAAATGCATTTATTTGTTTGACGTTAGGAAATAGTTTTCTTGAGCAAATTTAAGAAGAATATTAATTTGACTCTAATCACTAAATCCGTAAGTTTTAAACACTTATAGTGGGGGAAGAAAAAAATGTGATATTGTTTCGTACAGCCAAAGTACAAGTTGTAAGAAAAAAATAACGGGTGACTCGTTAATTAACTTTACACCAACAGCTCATCCAAAAGTGAAGCTACATCGTAGGTATAGCATATAAATGCGTTAAAATTGAAATAGTGAAAAAAAACGTCCACACAAGTAACTGCATAAAATGATTTTTAAACTTACTTATTGCCCTTACCAATTTCATTTCTAATTCGACTGAATTTAATTTTGAGATGGATTTAAATAAGAAAAAAATGTTTCCTGTGCTTGCAGGCCACGGCAGCATCACCGGGGGCAAGCGGCTAGTGCGGAGACTTGTTGCGCCGGCCATAGTGGACCCAAGGGCGGAAAAGGTCACGCTGAGCTGCGAGTACGACCTTCACGGGCAGCAGCTGTACTCGATAAGCTGGTACAGGAACGACAACGCGTTGTTCAAGTACTCGCCCAGCCTCGACCACTTGAGGGGCCAGTTTTTCGAGCAGCCCGACGAGCCCGACGTCAGGGTCAGTCCCGAGATGAGCAACAGCCGGCAGCTCGTGCTCCTCGGCAACGGGGACTTTCGCAAAAGTACGTGCCTTTTTTTCCCTCCATTTGCTGGGCCATTTTTTTGGCTTTGCCAGTTGATGACACTTTTTTTTTTTTTCATTGACTCGCTGATAGCGGTAAGCACACGTGTGTTTTTCTGTTGGCAGACAAACGAGCCTACGAGGGCACGTACCTGTGCGAGGTGGCCACGGAGGAGCCCTTTTTCTCGGACTACGCGGTCGCGAACGTCACCACGGCCATTTTGCCGAAGAGCAGCCCCGTCATCGACGGCCTCGCCCCCAACTACAACGTGGGGGAGCAGCTCGACGCTTCCTGCCTCGCGGCCCCGAGTCTGCCTCCGGCGGATCTCGTCTTCTACATCAACGGGCGCAAGGTAACACGTACACCTCATGAGTACAGGTGCACGATGTACAATGTAATGACGAAGCACAAACGATTTGCTCAATGTCTGGTTGAAAAAGGACCGAGTGATTACTAAATCCTATCCTAAGTAAAATCACTTCTCATCGCGTGCAATAAATGTCGACCAGATTACATGCATGAAAGAGAAAAAAGTTGAGGATGAGAGTTTGTAGACGATTACTATAATCAAGTAAAACACACTACGTCCAGTATCCAATATCTTTCAGCGAACTCGACGTTATGTCCCAACTACACCAGGACACGCACCCCCGCACTTTTTCATCGACCCCTTTAATCCACCCCAACTTTTTACCGCAAACCCCAATCGCTTCCGACATCACACCACACCCAAAGGATCGACTATACCCACAGAGTAGCAATATATATATATATATATATATATATAT